>PNEQ01097347.1:0-72762 GCA_003012365.1 Medauroidea extradentata
ACCTCAACATTCAAAATATAAGTTTGTGTGACAAGTAGGACGTCTAAACTGTTAATCAGCATAATTCAAGTATCTTAATTTTAGCTATAACCATTTCAAAGTGGTTAATTTGATCGTTCACAAAAGAAAATGCTATAAACTTGAAAAACACCGCAGCTGCACGTCTCGTTCTTTGTGCTGCGGTCCACGGCAATTATTTTGTAATATTATTTGACGTCGTTTACATTTTCGCAGACGGAAGACAAAAATGTTTGAAAATAAAGCAGTACAATCGTAATTTAATATTAGGTCTAACTATTCCTATACAAATAACAATCCCATTATCACAGAAGCACTCGTAGCTCAGTTGGTTAGGTCATGAACGGAAAAGGGAAAGCGATAGGATAATGGATCAAATCCCGACCCGACTGTACTTTTTTTTTTAAGTCTTAAAATTACTGAAATTTTTTAAGTTAGTCAAATATATTTTTTTTAGTTCTTAAAATATTGTATGCGCATTTAATATGTCTAACGCAATATTTTGTGACCAACTAAATATTTGGTACTGCTAACAAAATTCAGCTATTTGCCTCAAACAAATCGAGGGAACAAAATAATTTGGTACGAGCAAACAAATATTTCGTTGCCCCTCTATAAACAAATGATTTGGTTGATTCAAACAAATTTTGTTTGCACCAACAAAATTTTTTTCTCAGTGTACAATGAATGCCTTTGTAGTATTACAGAGTTTATCTTTGTAACTTTAGAAATGAATAATTGTACGAAGAAAATCTTTGTACTCTGTCAGGGATTTGTAAACGTATAAAAAAATCTTTGTAGATTTTAAAAAATTTTTGAGACTTGAGCACTGTAGAACAACTCCGGTATGCGACGTTTTTCATTCAGGCTTCTCTTTTGTGTGCCGCTACAATGGCTGCTTCCTGAGTACAGACTGCAAAGCGCTGTATGTAGCGTCACGAACATCGTGACCAACTCATTGCCGATGGCTGCGTCGTGAACTAGCTATATTTCCTTTTTGTGTCTAAAGAGGCATCAAATTCGTCGACTGTGTTTGTGTACCGTACTTGGCTGGAAGTCTGAAGGTCTTAGGCCGCCTGGATGAATATAGTTTGCGCCTATGAAGCCAAAAAGTGCAGAAGTTGTAAGGGCGGCGCAGTACGCACTTCACGTCCCCCCTTCCCCTTCCTTAGTAAGTATGAGACATTCAGTGCTGACCCTATAATTTTATGCGTAATATTAAAGATAAGGGTGGTGCACGACTTTACGTGTTAAAAGATTCTGCGACCAGATTTTCATGCCTATAATGAGCCGTAAAAACACACACTTTCGCCAGCGTGAAAGTAAACTTCAAACACTAATTTAGGACCTAATATGGGTGCATATACACACGTGTAATTATCTTTGAAAGCGGAGCAATTTTCTAATAGACTTGTAACTGCTGAATCTCTGTACACTTTTCGGCGACTTTGGTAAACCGCCACCTCAAGGCCTTGCTATAGTCTGTTTCTACCGTTTCCGCGATAATTATTTCTTTCAGGAAAGTAAATGCTGCAGTTTTAATTATTACGGAAACTATTGTTAAAGGACTTTGTAGCAAAAAACACTCACGCCTTGGAAAAATTGACTATTACGGTAATAAAACATTTAAAACGTAATAGACTAACATATTTGTGATTCTGCTCTCGTTTAAGCTTGAAAACTATCGCAAAACGTTAGCATCAAGGGAGCATGGTCATAAATACCGGCATTTTCACGGTTAGGGCGGTTTGTCCGCTCGTTATTTTCCGTTGCTGTTCCGCCAAAATATTTAACGGTTTAGTTTTAAGGGTAAGGGTAGCGTGGTATAGCAAAGTGTGTGGTAACATTGCGTGCTCCGACTGCTGCTTTTGCCTGCCAAATGTAGCCGAACAGTCATTATTGCAAAAGAAGCGAAGTTGTTGGTGCCTATTGCCGTCCGGACTCGACGTTTTCTAAAATCACCACTAGCTGCCAAATGGCATCTAGTCAAAGAGCGTATTCCAAATAACTATTGCGTGAAGATGCTAGGCACGGCCTCTAGGGCTTATTGCCGCGTGACCTGATTAATAAGACAGTTCTAAATTTTACTATCGTGAAACGGAGCTATTTACTCCTGCATGCGAAAATTTTGTTTAAGAGTGTTCAAATGCGATAAAATCATAATTTTACAATTGTATGACATAGTGTTACGTTTGTAGACGATAGTTGTGAGTACAGTTTCCTCTTACAAAACAATTTTGAGTTCACATAATTTTCTCATAACGATACGTCGAAGTCTAAATTTGATTGTTACGCTGCAATGCAAATAGTGGAAACCAATTGAGTTGAGTGAAGTAATTCACAACATCTGATGAGCTACGTAATAAAACGTGCAGAAACTACAACGCAATATTTTGAATTTTTGAAAAAAAAAAAAAAAAAAAAAAAAAATGCGTAAATGCACGAAAAAAATTGCAAATTCAGCAATTTTTTTTAATAAAAAAAATTGTTCGCTTAAGTTTTTCTATTGTTTTGTTACATAGCCCATGGCGTGTTATTGCACTGTGAAATATTTCGCTGAAGTTAGTTAATTGGTTTTCACTATTTCCATGGCAGGGTAACATGCAAATTTTGACTTTGACACACCGGCATGAGAAACTATGAGAGCTAAAATTATTTCGTAAGAGGAAACCTCATTTATAAGTATTATATACAAAGCTAACCCTATTTCATAAGCATAAAAGTATGAAATTGTCGCACTTGAGTACCTCTAGAGAACGCCTTAGTTATATTTAGTATTATTCTGTATGTCATTTTATCAAAACAAGGTTCATGTTTCCGATGTAACGTTCTAATTGTACATGTTTCAAAAGTTTCGACGAAGTTACGCTTCAAGAATGTGTATTTGTTTCAGAATTTTGCACTCGCTAATGAGCACAGGCGACATGTGTATCTAAATTGATTATTTGTCACAGCATAGGAAGAAAACATATAGAACACTTTGTGCCTATACCTTACGAAGTGGTAAGCTTTTTAATATTATTTTAAAACTGTATTTTACCGGAATATCGGAAATTAAAATTTCGAAACTCTAAAATTGTTATGTCTTATTGGGATCTACAAATTCATAGTTAATTATAGGCGATAACATTCAAACATTATGAAAATAACAAGTGTGGTTATCCTATAATTGCATACAACTTTGTGGCTTCAGGAAATAGCAACATGTGAAGGTATATTGAGTATTGTGACTTACATGTAACAAAAATGATCCTCTTGTTTTAACTGTCTTAGACCTATCGTTTTCGTTCAAAACGGAATTACGCAATTGTGAATATTTGGCGCTGCGGTACAAACCCTGCAGCATGGGCTAGAGGATCTTACAACGTTTTACCAAAGAGTTTTTTTTACACGTTGCGCAGTCCGTATCATGAACAACCTGCCCCTCATTTTTCCACTTCTCTTGCTTAGAAATGTAAGGGGTATGGAATGGTATAATGTCGAACGTCCGACCGGAATACTCAACATCGTTGGTAAAATCTGAACTACTCATAATGAATCGGTGGAACTTCTTTGTCGACTAGATAAATTATTAATGGACGTCTGTTTACAAAGCACTAAGAGGTAGTATGTTTGGTTTCGAGTAAAAAAATAAAAAACTTATTTTTAAAAAGTGAGGGAGCCCACAAAATCCATGAAAATTGAAAACTTTAATTTGGATATATTTTTAATATGATAATATCCATGGTCTCTATAATAACCGAACTCGTTAGTTGCGCCCGTGACATTGTACAACAATGTGTAAATGCTCTGCAGCATGTTTTGAGTCATTTCTGCGCGCACAGCTAACGTAGGCGGCGGCGTGGTATTCCCCTTGTGACCGAACGGGCCAATCGACGTGCTGACTCACTCGCTGGTGACGTCATGTGCCACCTCCTTGTATCCCAGCCTCACCGCGGACCTCTGAACGCGAGCTGCGGCGACGGCTACTTATATACAGGCTGTCCTTAACGTATGTTACAGAATTTGGGAGGTGATTCCTTATCAAAAATGAGGTAACAGCATTACCCAATGAAATGTTTGCCTAGTGGTATTCTGAAGGGAGAAGTTCATTTTTAAAAAACTAGTTTTAAAATTGCATTTTGGCAAAATATCGTAAACGACGTGGAGTTAAATTGCAATTATTTGCACAGTGGTTAGTGTTATTGAGCTATTCAATCCATCAAGAAACTGCATTTTAAAATTCACACCTTCATGAGAATTATGGGAGTTTGTGACCCTCTTATTGACTAGAACTTTTGTGCCACTACGTGTTTTGAACATGTCATGTTGCCTTTCTGAATTGTACATCCCATGCAACAAAAATGATATCGTGTTTCAAATTGCTTTAATGAGGGGAAAAATAATTCCAGTAGTCAGTGGCTGCAATACATTGCATGTGAGGTGAGCATTACAACCTGTACCACGAGGTTACAGCATCGTTGTCACCCGAATTTGTCTCTTTTACGGAAATTCACACCTGAAATGTGGTAGGCATGGCTGTGTATGGAGTTGCTTGAAAAAATTTTGTTGACTTTTACTTGGTTGAAGTGTATGAAATGATTCTAAAGAATTGTAGCACAGGACGCGTTTTTCAGAGTGCAAAATGCACTTGTAAGTGTTGTGCGTGATTCCATTGCAGGTTCGAAGTTTTTGCCAACATCACAAGTATCGTATAGTTGGCATAGAAACATTAGAGTGCAGCTTATTGTGGACGGGGCTTGTTCTTGTTTTTCATGGTTTACGTTGTTAGCACTGACCTGTTATATTCAGCAAGCTTACTGTGCACTTAAAACCTTACAGTCAGCAATTGCGTCAGTTGTTTATTTTTATTAGTCCACATTGTACAGTAAGGTATTGTGGCCCATTGACAGTTAATTCATTTCTGTGTTACACATCGATGTGAGTACTCCGTATATTCGAATCTAGTGGTTACTGAAGATATTTGGTTTAGTCGCTCAGTCTAGATTCCAACTTGAGTAGTGTGACATCATTTGTTACATTGGTTGTTCTTACATACTCGACCAAGCGAGGTGGCACAAGGATAACACGTTGGACTGGAGTTCGGCTCCGGCTCATGCTGTCCCGTTTTCAGTATTCTGTGGTTTCCCGTAATCGTTCCAAGCGAATGCTGGAATGGCTCCTTAACAAAAGCCATGGCTGACTCCTCTCCCAACTCTTGTTATAGTAAAAAGTAGTGTGATATCGTTTCTAATGACCTCGCTGTCGAAGAGATGTGAAGCCACCCTACCATACCATCTTATGGACTCAAATGCATGGGAGTGTGTTGCTGAAATTTAAACAGGACTTTTGTTGACTCTTGTTTAATGAGTTAATGAAATTTATCATTGATTTATATGGAAAGGAAAATGCATTACTTACTTGACGACTTCGGTCGTTCCCTCATAATGTTGTGTCGAGTCGCAAACTGACCTGTGCTTGCAGTACAAAATATTTCTCTTTCTACTGATGTTTTCTATGGATGAGGTTTAAAAGTAGTTATGCCACTGCTTGATGATGACTTTATGCGTATTTCAAGAGGGTTACAATATTCGAACTACGGTACACCAACATTTTGTTTTATGTGAAGTCAGAAAACCGCGATAACCTCTTAAAACTAAAATATAAACAAATATTGGCCCTTGAACATTGGTGCCTGGAACTTAAAGAAATGATCAAACTGCAAGTGAAGTCTGGTAGTGTGGACACTGTATTTACCTGCTTGAAGTTGGCATGTTCTGACGACAATACTAGTAGTTGCGTGCTGCATTTATAAAGTATTTGTGAGGATTTGAAAGTTCACACACACTTTCGGAATACTAGCTAAAGAACACATGTTTATGTTGTATCGTGAGTGCGAAAGTAACTGCTTTACTTAATGAATTGACTTATTTATATTACTGATGACGCATCAGCATCTGCCTGCAGTGCAGCTCGTTTCAATGAGGAGCTTCCACTTCTGTCATCATTCGCCATTCCATGATTGGTTAAAGGAAAGGCTAGCTGTTCATACCAACTTAACATATTTTGCGATCATTTGGTGGTTGGGTACTCTGTAGCAGTATATTTACGTGTATCTAGCCCTGGAAGTGAAGTTATTACATATTATTCGCAACTGAATCCAAGGCTGCTCCTGTCAAAAGTTTTGTCCTTGCCACTTTTAGAGCTTTGCGGAACCTTGTTATTGGCCCGCCTCCTACATCCTAAATAATATTATTAAACTCTTATGCTGACATTTCCTCTTCACCGTCATTTTCATGGACCGATTCACAGTTGTTGGCTTGGTTGACGACGTCTCCTCATCAATTTAAAACATTCGTTTCCAACTGGGTGAGATCCAGTCTCTCAGTTCTTCAGGAGGTTGGAAGCATGTTTGGTGAGAGGGCAACCCAGATGACTGTTCCTCTCGGGGCTTGTTGCCGACTCAACTCGTAGGGTACCCTTTGTAGTGGTCAGGTCCATACTGGTTAAAGGATCCCATAGAACAGTGGCCATCTAGTCAACCTTTGAACAAGGTTGATTATTAGGTTGTACAGGAGGAACTAAGGTCACATATACAGGTTACCAAGACTGACGAATTAGCCATGCTTCTGGCTCGTTTCAGTCGTCTAGCCAAGCTTGTTCGGTTAATTGCTTATTTGTGTCGCTTCGCTTACAATACTCGGGTTGATGTGTCAGCTCGGTTGGAAGATTTAATTCCAGCGGAACTCGATATGTCATTGCAGTTGTGTCTTCGTCATGTTAAGGTCTCGTTCAAGGAGGATCTGTCCGCACTACAAAATGGCCAAGGCACATCTCAGCAGCTTCGGAGGATTGTTCCGTCCTTGGATAAAACTAGGTTGATCAGAGTTGGCTGTAGGCTGTACCTGCCCAACCTTTCGTTTCGTCACACATCCTATGCTGCACCCTAAAACATATGGTCATTTGGCACCACCGCGAGCAGAATCATTCTGGGCGACAAAGCGAATTTTTGTGTTTGTTTGCTGTGCTATGAAGACACTTCACTTGGAGTTGGCTTAAGATCTATCTACAGCCACTTTTCTGGCAGTATTTAAACGCATTGTGGGTCGTAGACGTCGAGCGTCCGACATTTATAGTGATCGTGGGACAAATTTTGTCGGGCCCACAATCATTTCAAGGAACTGCAAAGACTTCTATCCTCTTCTGCGCATAAAACCACTGTCACAGTTAACATTCTCCTCTCCTAGCATCATGTGGCAATTTATCCCACCTGCTTCACCCCATTTCGGCGGTTGGGAGACACATGTGAAATCTCTGAAGATCCATCTGCACAAAGTTACTTGGAACCAAATCTTAACATTTTTTAAGAGTTTTAAACACTCTTGGTTCATGTAGCTGTAGTTTGAATCCTAGGCCCTTTGGGCCCTGACCCAAATGACTTCGAGTGCCTTAACCCGAAAACATTTTCTTACTTTCTAATCTTTGGTCGCTGTTCCAGAACGAGACCTGCAAGACCTGCCATTGATCAAACTCCAACGGTGGCCGCTTGTGCAACATATTCACCAGAGTTTTTGGCAGCATTGAAGTAGGGAATATTACACACTATGTAGCAGCGCCCAAAATGCACGGAACGAGACCAAGCCTCACCTCATCCTTGTAAAGAATGATTGACATCTCCACTGCAATGGCAGTTGGGCCGTGTTGTAGAACTCCGCCCAGGCAAGGATGGGGTCTCTCGCGTGGCCACAGTGCGCACTGCCACAGGATTGTCCATTCGTCTTGTACTGACAGTCTGCCTATTGCCATGCGAAGAGTTATAATAGTTATTTCAAGGTGGTGGGGATTTTTCTGACTTGTTAGTTGTGTAAATAGATAGTTAAAGTAAGGATAGTATGAATAGTGGGTTGCTTGGGCACGCATATTTGAATTTCCCGCTCCTGGGGTGCTGAGAGTGGCAGCAATGTTTGTGTAAGTTGGCGGCCTTCTTGCTGCGGCTGATGTCCCTGTTCCAGCCAACAAAGAAGACCAACATGGTGGTTAGCGTTTTAGCCGGTGGACCCATTCGTTAGAGATCGTTTGATATCAAATATAAATGTTACATCTGAATCGCTTACAACCCACTCTTAAATCATGTAACAATGTTTTGTGTCAGCATTCTTTCGCGCCATTTCGTGTGGATCGTCTACTAACGTCAAATCCCCTGGTTTCGAGCAGGGTTGAAACCTGATTTAATTGAGTCGATTATTGAGAGAGCTCTTTTCTCTCTTTGGACATGAATAAACTTCATTCGGTACTTTTTTAGATGGTCGGAGTTGAAATTTAGCATTATCCAAGCTAACCAAAAGACTTGGATAAATGTTCTCGTCTGCCGCATGAGCAGCGCCGTAGCGTGGCACGCGTTTTTGTTTTACGCGAACACGCCATAAACTATGTTTCTATGTACTAAAAATTACAGCATGACTATTATAAACATGTTTTTCTGAGTGGTTAAATGCCTTTATTCTCCCTTCAAATTCAGCCTGTTTCGTAAAAAAAAAAAATTGTGGAAAGATTATGTTAGACTTAAACACCATGTTGTCCACATATCATGACTGTCGCTTAAGAGGGATAAAGCATTAATATATAACTGTAGGTTTCTTGAAGCCAATTTGTGAAAATTAAACAATAACAATCCTAGACAGTAGTTCAGCCAACGTTTTAAACATACTTGTTTCCAGTGTTACGAACTTCTGAGGCACAATCTCTGACGCCGTGTATTTAACTGCGGCGTAAGAGATCACACGTTAGTAATTAATAATTCTGGATAAATATTTACTCATAAAGTTGGCAAATACCATTATCTAGGATTGTCATTGAGTATTTTATCCATAATGGCTTCGAAAAAAGCGTACAAATCAGTTGATGTTTTCAGGGTATATTTATCTAACACGCCCTTAGAGGGCGTTGTTAGTTGGACCTGTCGCATGATTTGTGCTGTAGCGTGGTACGAAAAGTTTTTTTCATGTATAACTACTAAACGGATTTTCAATGCATTTATATACGGAAAGAATACACTCTTAAAACTGCCTCTGTCGTACATCCGCTTATTAAAAACATTATTTCCAGCTTCTCAAAAGTGGTAATTTTTTTATGACATTGCTGTAACTGGAAAAATACCAGCCGTAATCGTAAAACAAAATGACAGCCATCTGCTTTGAACTTTAACACAAACTTTCCACAAATAAAATAGTAGAAACGCCACTTAAAGTCCCGCGGGAATACACTTTATACGAAACACAGCACGCTTGTACTTACAGGCAAGCGGCGTGTAACGCACGTATTGGAGTCAGCTTATCGGCTTCCCCGTTTACGTACCTAAAAAAAAAAAAAAAAGCTTAAGGTCCAATAAAACTCTTAGTGGCCTCGCCTACCACACGCTTAAAATGCGTTGCAACGTGTTCGTAAATGCTTTGTTTTTTACGAAACTGTTCTACATAATGCCAATGTAGGAATAGGAAATATTCTTCAAACGATGACGGAAGGATTGTTACAAAGCATCATATCGATTAGAAAAATCCATTCAGAGCCACACAAAATTGCTGAAAATAACTTTTTCAACATGTTATATCTGGAAAACTACTCACGAGATTCGTGTGAAACTACTATAGAAGCTTGCAATGGACTTAGCTTAAAACTTTCCACCAATAAAAATATGGGGTTACCACTCAAAGTGTCAAGTCGGGCGAGTGATTTAACTATACAACTTTACGCCGTTTCATTGTCTTGCGGCATAGGCGATACCTTATCAGATGAGCCTCTCAACATCGCCCTTGGCGCCGTGCCTCACCCATAAAAACACACGGCCAGTAGGCGGGCGCCTTAAAGCCATGATCTTTTATTTATTTCAAACTATTGCAAGTAACTCAAATATTTTTATAACCAAATGCTTTGAAAAAATTTGAGACTGTACAGTTATAGGATACACAATTTTGCCAGAGCGTTTTTTTTTACCAAAATAATTTTTCATTATTCTGGCTTATTTTGACAACGAAATAGTAATTTTTCAGGGGCAAAAGTCTAAAAATTGGTTTTGTGTATTGCAATAGAAAAATTCCGATACAAACGAAGATATATAAGTCTTAAAACTGTAAAAATGAATTTTTGATATGTGCTTTAATTTGTGTTTAAAAACATATTTTCGAAACCACTGCAAAACTGAAGAGCAAGGCCTTAACGTCCCATAGCAAGAAATACTATGAAAACATTGTGTGCACGTATAAGGGTGGTGTTATTATTGACGCACGTATTAGTGGCGCCCATATTGTCTCCATCCGCCTCCAAAGGTGTAAAAAAGAATCGTGTGAGCGCTTCATGAAGTTTCTGGAGGGAGGTTGTTGTAAACTTCCTCCTCGGGGTTGGCAGGAGTGGTGCGAGAAGTCGAGCCTCAGCTGCTGTCGGGGACTGCTCCTAGCACATGCTCCAGATCTGGCAGGCCGCCTGTGCCACGTGCATGATAACATGCCACCTGGGTGAGGGGAGAGGTTACAAGGAAAAAAACAACGTGCCATTGCACGTCTTGGCTTATTTTAGCTCCCTAGTTTGATTGCAAGCAAAGACGTCCTGTTACACAGACAGTTGCAAAACTGCACGTAAGTGTCTTGGGGCAGCATTCCTCGCACGCATCTAAAGCAAAAATATGTTGTATGAGCATGGGTCCGAAATGCAAGTGCATCTTTCCTGTTCTGCAGTTCACACACATATAAGGCACAGTGCCTAGCTCGCGGGCTGGATCATGCTTCGTGGAATGGTACATCGCATACCGCCTGATTATATGTCTCGTCGTGTCTGTATAGCTGACAATAGTAGGTGTGATGATATTCCACGGTAAAATGATCCAGCTCAGGCGCTATGCACTGTAAGTCATGCTCTGAGAACTGATGTGCAGGAACGGTGCATTTCCGGACATATTTTCACACAACATTTTTGGTTCCTCTAGACGTAAGGATTGTTCTTCCAAAGTATTGACATGCAATTTTGCACCCTTAAGTATACAGTCGTGCGTGAAATACACTCGTCAAATACAACTACACAAACATGTAACTTGTTCACGCATCACATACATGGACCTACGTTCGCACACTCATGCGCGCGTACATTTACGCACTTACACATATGTATGTATAGGGGAACATGTAATCTTTTAAAGTTTTTGACATCGTACAACGTCTACATTGTGTAAAGTAAGTTCTAATTTCCGAGTGAAATTGAACAGCGTCCGGTCACAAGTAAATCACGAAGCATAAAGAACATGAACCTTATTAAACTTTAAGTTAAACTTCCGCGGCAGTATTGTTTAAAAGTAACTACATCAGCTACTGTACACAGTTGTACTCGTGTTGAAGAACGTTAAATTTTTTTGTGGAATTATAAAACTGAAGTGTAAATGTTACAAAGTCGTAGGCGTTTGTTGTGTTTGTTAGGGAAAAGTGCGCTTTTTGTCCCACATCATTAACTGAAAGAAAATGTTATATTCGTGGAACCATGCATAGCCGACCGCACGAGCAACTGAATATGTAAAGTCGTTAATGCATACATATTGGAGCCATGTAAATCGGGGGCCGCGATTGCCAAGTGGTCCTACCAAGGCGATCCTGGTTCGATTCTCGGCAGGGTTGATCCCCGGATTTTCGCATGTTCTAGAAGAGCTTGTTTTGCGTGTGTAAAAGGGTCTCTGCGGGGGAGGGGGGCTGGGCCTCACATGGCGTAAGAAACTCTCAGTTCAACCCCCGCCCTTACAGACACGAAACGAAAAGGGATGGGGAAACGGCCAATCAGGGGCCTAATCTGGCTGGACAGTGAAGAATAGGTATTAACTAATATAAAGGTTTGGCTTTTATTTGAAAAAAATTGAGGAAAGTAAATTGGCAAATTGCTGTTTGTAAATAATTATGTAATATTAAGTAAGCGAAACTATAGGGCGTGGTTAGTGCAGCAATAGGAGCGATTGGTTGGTGAGGTTAAAGGCGCGCGAATGTGTGGGGGACCAGTAGAGTTGCAACTTTATGGTGTTTACTCCGTCTGTGGAACCCGACGTGGGCAGACACGGAGCGATTACGTCGTGTGGCTGGAGTTTGGGATTTATAAAAGTTATGCTTTGTTAAAGCACTTCGCCCGGCGAGCTCGGTGGGGGCTGGTGTGAATCCACCATGCCGCAGATCTCATGTTGAGAATCATCAGTGTGCAGATGTGAAGCGAACACACTGTGGCAAGCGTAGGAACTTTTTATTTTCGCCGTAATCGTGACATGCATTCTGAGCATTCTGAGAAAACTCGCAGCTGTTTCAAGATGCTAGGATTGCAGTCGGACATGCGCGATAGGTGATCTGTAGGGGACTGATAGAAAATTAGAGAGCAGTGCTGAATTTAAAATAAAATGTTAACTGACTGTTGCCAGTATTCAATTTAAGGGACGCAAGATCACGGTGCCGAAAGTTTTTGCTTTTTTCCTACGCTGGACGGGCCGAGAAATCTGAAAAAGAGACTGCTTGTTTCAGAATAATTTTCCTATTTAAAATTAGTTTACGGTGTTAGCGTCAGACTGAAAGGACCTATATCATAATGGTTCCCTAACAAGGGGCGTATATAACAAAGTATGCCATTGGAAAACCAGTGTTTATTTTGGTGAGTCGTACAACATTAAATAATTTTTCGGTTCAACTTTTCATTTATTTTGCCAACTTGTAGGCTTATTATCTTAAAAGTGATGGTATTTTTACCATTTGGAACGAAGAACCGTTGTAGAATTTTAGAGCCAGCCAGCCAAACCAGCAAATTGGCAGCTTGTTAAATACATACGAGGCAAAATTAATAACGTTTAGTTTGCTTTAACGTACGGAATTTTTTTTTTCCTTTGGAGTAGTTATTTTCGACGTTCAAATTAACTGTACACCAAACGCTCGTATACCCTTATATATTCTTTATAGTACCAAACATTTAACCATGCATACCCGTGTAGTAATGAAAATGTATCATTTCTTTTATATATATATATATATATATATATATATATATATATATATATATATAGACCTATCGGCATTAAATTTCAAGGGTCGCTTCTCCATACTCCGTAGGCACGCACTAAGAGGGATTTTTCGAAATTGGAAAATTAAGGAATGAAAAGGGTTGAAATATGTTTTCAATGAATTCTCGATAGCGTTTAAACCAGAGAGATATCGAGGTAATTTTTGCTTCTGAATTAAGCTTACACATGTCCTTAAAGTAGTTTCAGGATTTTTCGAAATCCAACCTCAAATGACATTAAAAGAAATTAAACGTGGTTTCAGTTAGTCATATGTATATCTTGAATCTGTTGAGATATCGAGTTTTTCGAGCGAAATTACTTTAAAAGCTATTTCATAATTTTTCAAAATGTTCAGTAAATTCCGAAAGCAGGTACTACCACGGACAAATGATATTCAAAAGTAATTTTTGCCGTCCTATTGTACGTATACTCTTTGGGAACGGGCTTGTATATATTAACAATTAATTTCTTATCTTGGCAACATTTAATTTCTTATCTTGGCGTAGTTGTTTGGAACACTGGTAAAAAGTTTTGGGTTCGAATCTCGTGTTAGGCAAGGCGACGGGCAACGGCTGTGGTGACATATACGCACATAATAGTGGCAGTTGGTAGAAGAATATATTTTCCATTTGAAGTGGCTTCGCCTTGCGGCGTAGGTACCTACTAGGTAAGTAATTAAAAGGGGGAAAATGTATTTCCTCAATACCCTTGATATCTCAATAAAATTGGTGAGTTATCGTTACGCTTTAAGGGTAGAAAGTTTTAAAATATGTTTTCGCCGCGTCCTCAACATCTCATTAACACGCTAAGCTATCGTCATAGGTTTTCTTTCAAAAATTCCACGAGGCAAATCCGCGGTTGAGTAGCTGATATATCCGCAACGGTGTAGTTCGTGCAGACCGACGTTAATTGAAATCCAGACTCCCAGCCGTCTCATTGGCAAAATAATTTGTGGTATGTGACTTCAGCGTCGTTAGTGTGTGGAATAAATTTCCCTCCATAGCCTCATGATCTTCCCTGAATATATAAGAAATCACCAGGATTTGATCAACCTCTTAACTACATGGACAACCATCAATTAGCCCAGGGTTTGGCAGATGTTTTGAAGCACTTCATAATTGGGAAAAGATTCCGTCACCAAGATGCTGTTGTAAGGCAACAGTCAACAACACATACTGAACGAGAGCCCCAAGTTAGCATTCAGTCTTCTTTCTCGTATCTATTGATATAAGAACATATGCACAAGATCTAGGTGTGCAGCTAAGTCTTGTGATATGGCATGCCGTACGGTAAATGTATTGGGTGTTGCACACATTAAACCAGACTACCAGAAGTAAGACTGCGTGACGGTGGTCCAGCGCGACGTCGCGCACACCCGACGACCCACCCTGGAGCCGGCCGCCTCCTGCCGCCGCCGGCCCGCGGCCCACTGACTGCCGGCTACGCGATGCCAATGCGTCGACCCTGCTTCCCCTCCACTCCCCTACCCATTCACGGCAGTCAGCTGATTGCCACGCCCCCACTCTCGTATCCCGCGCTTCCACCCTGCCCCGCCCCCTTCGTGGTATCCACGTGGTCTCGCCGGCTGGGTGCCGGGCGTAAACAGCCATCACCAGGGGCCGGCCACCTTGAAGTGGTCGGCGAAGTTACGTCAGAGCCGGGGAGGGGGAAAGTTGCACCAGGACCTGGTGGATCTGGACAAGAGGGGTGGGCAGCGTGTCGTTGTCCTGCAGGTGCGTGCTGCTCTTCCAAGGGCGCAAGAAAACAGTCGCTGTGTAGACGTCTGTCATGCAGGCTAGATGGGATGTTGCTGGCAATTTAAATTACTACCGAATGGTCTGGTTGTAACTGCTCCATTTGACTCTGATGATTACGATTTTGTGATACCTCCTCAACAAATGTGATGTTCCTGCTTAGAAAACGGTAGTTTTATCAGGACTTCTTCAGTTCTGTAATATGCCGATATAGTAAGGTTGACAACGAATTTGATAGGACAGTTTTTCCTAAAGTAGTTGGTGTTTACGATGTATTTCTCAGTTCTGGAGTTTGATGTAAGTTGCAATGGTAAATGCTTGTCGTGTGAAAGAATGCAAAATTGAAATACTTTCATGTGACATGAGGAATATTTGATTCGTAGAGCATGAACATTGACCGTAATAACGAAAATGGATTTGTATTTCCAACCTTTGCGAGAGTGGTGGTTGAATCTGTGCATTATTATTATTATTTTTTTTTTCCAGATTTCTCAAAAGTCTCTGCCAAGAAACCTTAATTGCCTAGTTGAAGTATGGACCAAAACAGATTTCCCTTTGGTATTTCACAGATGGCTCGCAGACGGATGGTATTAGTTTGTCTAGTTTACTTAACATCATTAAGTGATGCTTTTAGAAAATAGCAGCGTAATATGAGTGTTTTGTAACAAAAAATGGCCGCCTTGGTGATCGTATATTGCGCATTCGAGGTCTAGAAATGCGGAAGCTGAAAGGACGAGACAGCACGCGCATCACACCTGCCCCTAGCCTTTAGACGTAAGTTGTCTGTACTGGCGCGCAGTCTTCTCTCTTGACAAATTGCCTCTATGTGACATTCAATGGTGAGCCTTTCATTTTAAGACCTAATATTAAATGTTAACTAATATCGTACGTGCCTATACCTCGCAAAAGATTCTGCGCCAAGATTTCCATACCTAAAAAGGACCACAAAACACCCATTTTAGGCAGCGTAAAAAGAAGCTTAGATTAACGCAGAACCTGAAGTGGGTATACACGTGTGTAATGTCATTTGAATATTATTTCTAAACAGACGTAACTTACGCATGCTGAGCAGTTTTTGAATAATCTTATAGTGGCTGAAGCACTACACACGGCTCGGAGGTCTGGGCAGGCGGCCATGTAAGGTGACACAGCAAGATTGTTGCAAACTTGATTTGAAACGCCTGTCTTATGTCTTATCGAATGATCTATGATCTGTGTCAATCTCAAATACTCTGAAAGCTTGTCGCAGATAAGAAAAACAAGTATTCGTGTTGTGAAACGACGTTGCCAAGAGCCATTATTTTAGTCACGAACTACTGGTAATTGGTGCCAGAGACTTTCGGCGTTGTATGTTAATTCGAAACTTACGTAATTTTTATTTTTAAACCAATTTTATTCTTCACATTCAACTGAAATTCACTAACTTTGAAATTACCTCGAATGGAAAAAAAACTATAACATGCACGCATACTGGGTGCAGAGAAACTTCGTAATTTCCCAAAATTAGGGCTTGTTGTAAGTTATATAATATTGCCTACACAAATCACATCTACTGGTATGTATTTTGCTGAAATAAATTGAATATTCATATTACGTTCACCCGTATTAAGAAATTCACGTATTTGAATATATACAAATAAAAAAGAACTATCAATATGTAGGTCGAGGTTGTCTAGTGGTAAGATGTGCTTTCACCCAGCGCATGGAAGCAGATTCGAATCAAGTACTCAAGACCTAGATGTTAATGGGCGACTCGCTGAAAAATTTAATTGTTATAGTTATTTTTAAAATTTGTACGAGATATGGTTTGTTTTGTAAGTATATATTGTCTTTTTTTTACTGTAACGAGAAATTTTAGGTTTCATAGTTTTTGTATTATTGCATATTAGTAAAAAAAATTTCATAAAACGGTTTTATGCAATGAAGGAAAACAAACTTACTTACCGAAATGAAACAATTTCTCACTGAAGAACAGTCTCACAAGCTACGAAAACACATGTTTACAGACTGCACAGACTTTTTTTTTTTTTGTATTTAAAAAGTTGTGAATTTGTAATAACCATATTCATTTAAAATTTGTTAATAATACAAGAAACTAATAAATGTGGTTTTCATACATGTCATAGTCCATGGCACTGTTCTTCAGTGTGATTTTTTTTTCTTTTTTTTTTTTTTTCGTTTTCCTTTCTTCCGGTAAATCACGCTATTATAAAAAAAACTATGGAAACTAACAAAAATTTTGTTACAGTTAAAATAGTTGGAACGTATGTCTATAAAACAAAACACACGAAGAAAAATTTTTACAATTAAATTTTCTGGTGAACTTACCCCTTAAGCGCTGACCTAAATCTCTCCATACAATTGTTACCCTTCCACCCCCTAATATATATATATATATATATATATATATATATATATATATATATATATATATATATATATAAAACTCGCGTGACACGTACTAGACACCTTCACGTCCGTTGTATCTTATGTAAGTAACTCTTATTACGCAAGTTAATCTGGATCGTTTGCCTTCTTTTGATGTAATTGAGAAAGGGGGCGGGGGTTGACAACCTGCTTGGACAGGTATTTAGCGAACGATTCGGGTCGCAGGGCGTCTTGTGCTTTGGCGTAGGCAAGCTTCTGTCGTGTAGACTCGAATAGTAGGGGAGCGATACTAAACTAATTTCGTTGTGAAAGTCATTTCATTTGGAAACTTTGCCTGCGTACGGCTAATGCACACATTTTGATCTCAGACATGTCGGTAAATCGTTGAAATGGAAACACGTGTAAAATGGCTGTGTTTGTTTGGGTACCTGGTTACGTGCTGTAAGTTGGACACACATTATAAGCTATGGGCCCCAATTGTCACCACCTGCTTTTTGCACCGACGCAGCGCAAGTGCAGAGCAAGTAAAACGGCTCTTCTATTGCTGTGTGTGGGTATTTAGTACCAATGCAGCGCAACCAGACGCTATATTTAATCGACACCCTGATGTAACCGTAGAAACGCACGGGCTTTATGGGTTATTTCTCGAAATATCTTTAAATTGTGTGTGGGTATTAGTTTTTCTTTCTGACTAGGAAAAAAGTATGGTTACAATTTTAGTATTACAACAGGCAATTCTAACCTAATATGGTTAAGAATGCATTTACCATACAACAATTTACTTTCACCACGCCTAACAATAATGATTAAGAATTTAGTGACGTACGGTATGTAATTGGTGGGTAGCTTATGTAATAGTGGCTTGGTAAAACTGAAACCTCAGTAATGTACAGTATTCTTTACCAATTTTGTAATTCAAACAAGAATTATTGGTGTCAGATCTGTCCATTGTGTACGTTACCAGTAGAAGTGTTAACATTGTTCACACTTCATTCATTAATATCAAATGGGGCATCGGTGACCGAATAGTCCGACCATTCGCCCTCCACCAAGGTGATCTGGGTTCGATTCCCGCGCGGGGTTGACCCCGGATTTTTTGTATGTGGGAATCGTGCCGGAGAATGCCGTTGGTCGGCGAGTTTTCTCGGATATCTCCCGTTTCTCCCGCTTTTTCATCCCGGTAACTTTTTATACTCACCTCGTGTCACCCTTCACCAGCGCTTAAGACCTAGCTGTTAAGCGCTAACCAAAATATCTCACTTTAATATCATGGGAATATAATCTGGTGTTACAGGATGTTACGTTCCTTGTATTGTGTTTTTCTTTTGAAATTTGCACTTGTGTAGTTGAAAAATAGTTCCCGGGGCAATGAAGTTATTTATTTATTATAGCTTAACCTCAAACAGCAAATAAATAACTTTGCTCGTATGGCGGCAGCTTTCATTGAGCTTAACAGCTTGTTGAACTGACTTGTGCTTGGTAAGACGTGACTGTTAGCTGTAAATATTGATAGAAATCAAACCATGAACTAATAAAATGTAGCTTCTTGCAGACACATTTATATACTTAAGTTAATTATGTCAGTTCAGTTTCAGTGCGCGAGTGCTTCATAATCCATATTAGATTCTTTGATTTTCTTGCGCATTTTTTCTTAAGAAAGATAACGTAGAATTTTCTATCCTCCATGCAATTATATTGTAACTTTTGTTCTAATATTTTGTACGTAATAAAATACGCGCGGGCCTAAGAAAAAAAATGTATATACAGGATGAGTCGGGAGGATGATTTGAGGGGTGATATACTGGTGCTTCTGGACAAAGTGTTTCTAGTAAACATAGGCCCATTTCTTAACCGTTTCAGAGAAACCGAACGAAAACTACAAGGAACGGGAAATGTGCAGGTGACGGTAAATCACGATACAGTTATCGTATGTTTTGTTTAATTGTGTACATTTCCTCACAAAATATGTTCAAACACTCCACCACCAACTTCAATGCATTTTGCTGCTCTGATAGACAGCTACTGTGTTGCTGATTTGAGCTCATTAGTACATTGCTTTACTTGAGCACAAGCATGGTAAATACGAGCGAGAAGTTTCTCTCTTATGTCCACCCTGCGCGTGTAGATTTCGCTTTTAAGCCAACCCCACACACAGTAATCCAATGGGGTATGATCAGGCGACCTTGGTGGCCAAGCAATGACTCCATGGCGACCGATCCAACGCCCAGGATACGTTTCGTTGAGGTACTGTGTCACTGGCCGTACAGAATGTGCAGGAGCTCCGTTTTGCTGAAAGTACATACGAGCTCTTACTGTCAATATTCTGGTAACACGTTTTGAAGAAAATCAAGATACCATACTCTGTTAAGATTCTTATCTAAAACTACTGGACCGATGAGTTGGTCATCAATAATACTTCACCACACGTTAACTGAGAAACGTCGTTGAAAATTCCTTTCTACAGTAGGGTGTAGATTTTCGTCTGCCCATACGTGAGAGTTGCGTGTGTTGTTGATTCCGTTGCGGGTAATTGTTGACTCATCAGTGAACAGAATACGTGGAATTAATCGATCGATCATTGGCAGTGATCCACTGACAGAATTCTTGCCGGTGAACATAATCTCCTTCATGCAGATGTTGTACACTCTGCCGATGATATGGTACAGTCCCTGCTCGTGTACTGTGCGTATCACTCTTGTTTGTGGAATATGAAGTTGAGCAGCAATTCGTCTCGAGCTAGTTGTTGGGCTGCGTTCTAGTACCTGAAGAATGTTCTCAGCTTCATTAAGAGCTTCTTGTACGGGACGTTCGGATACAACATTTATGCTGGGAAGCGTACCACGGTCACGCAATCCTGCAAACACCCTCCGAAAAAAACACCCTGCTATCTGTAACTCTGCATTGGGAAATCGTCGTTCGTACTCAACGATCAGCGGCTCTGGAATTCCCATCGGAGAAACCGTAGACAAACATCATGTCAGCATACTCTGCATGTGTGAAGACCTGTGGCATTTTTCACTACACTGAACTGTATTCACTGTACACGTAACAACACTGTAGTTCCCAATACTAGGGCAAGCACTGTAGGACTGAGACTGAGGTAAACAACTGCACCATGCTTAGAGCGCCACCGTGTGGAAATGTACACAATTACACAAATTATAAGATAACAGTAGCGTGATTTACCGTCACCTGCACCTATCCCGTTCCTTGTTGTGCTCATTAGGTTTCTCTGAAATGGTTAAGAAAAAGGCATATGTTTATTAGAAACATTTTGTTCAAAATTACCAGTACTATCACTCTCAAAGCATGTAACTTTCCTCCCGACTCATCCTGTATAATATACACGCGTGTGTGTGTGTTTTGCCTAGTTCAAAAGGAAAACATCTCAAAATTCCCAATTTTGAGTTAAATTCATATAGAAAGAATTTCGTTTCGCTGAAAAACCGGTTAAATAACATATTCGATTCGTATTAATTTGAGGCAAAAGTACAGTGTCAGCTATTTAAGGTTTTTAAAATGTTTATTGTCTGCCTTTGCTGAAATTAATCACACTTCGAAATTAAAGAAATATGGTTTCTATGCTGTTCACTGGCTATCAGAATAAAGTGCCATGTTACTAAAACAAGTAAGTTACCTGTTATTTTTCTTTTCAACTAAGTAGATTGCACTTCTGTATGTGTTGGTGATCCAAACTAAAAAATTAAATTTTTTTAGTTGTTTCCCTTTTGAACAAAGCCATGGATGTGATATCTGGCAAATTGACAAATGTCATGTAATCAAGTAACTGTTTTGTAAATAATTTTACTTGGCTTATTTTCGAGTTCGTATGACATGTATGCACTGTAGCGCTAAGTGCATAAAATATAACCGGTGATAAAAAATTATGAATTTCTCTTCAGAAGTTTGTGGTTAAAAAAAATCAATAAGGAGGTGAAGTTGTACCTTAAAAATATGTAATTCATAGTGTAACTATACGTACGGTGCAACACCTTATTTTGATATGCGGTAGATGTCGACACTGAATTGTTGATAATACATGCTGAATTTTTTCGTAGTTGTTGGATTATTGAGAGGCACATGCTCATTTCATGGTATGGAGTACTAAAAATAGTTTGATAAAATAATAATTGTAGCATTAACAAGAGGAGTTAGCAGGAATAAAGGCGCCTTAGTAAGAAAATTGTTTTGGAGAAAATAGTTGTTTTCTAGTGTATATTTACGTTACACAAACTAGTAATAGTTACTATAAACACAGTTAAAGATAAAACATAAATTATTAATAGAATAATGGTACCAGCACAGGTCAAGACGAAAATTCATAACTTTTGAAAGTCTTGTGTTTTAGCCTTGATCGTATTTTTGATATGCTACACTTGGCAATATAGGAATTTTCCACATGTGTAGGTAGAATTGGCTTAGCGCATAGCGCCACCATAGTTGTAGATCCAGTAGAAGAGTTCATATTTTTTGCTATAGTATTTAGTAAATTATTTTAACGAATCGCGTCAGTTAGTAATTACAGTGGAAGATCAGAGTCCTTATTATGTTATTAAGTAATAAGAAGGGACTTAAATTTTACTGTAATAGTAAAACGAACCAATTTTATTAAATTTTAGTCCCACATCATGTAGCCTGACATATGTATGAAAGATGTTTAGTAGCGACTAAAGCCATGTTATTATTTTTGTGTATTTTGTTTGTTTACAAACTTAATTAAAATACATAATTATTTCTCTAGTCAGCACACTATATTACAACAGATTCGCACATCAATATTGTCTGTCATAATTGACGTAATTAGTCATATTTTAATATGAAATCATGAATTCTTGCAGTTTATTGTTGGCAGAATGTGATATTTGTATGCTAGTGTAATGGTATACTACAATAAGAATTTTTTTAGAATGTACACTAAATCAATTATATGTTACGTGTAGATGATACATTTTACACAGGAGATGATAACCTGTCTTAATTAGCAACTGCTCATGGTGTGTTTCAGGTAAACTCGAGGAACGAATGGGAGCTCCTGGTGGAAAACTTCTGCTTACCCAAGCATTGTGTCAACAGCGGCGTAGGTCTCAAACAGATCTACTGCAGGTACGTATCTTGTCTTATTTTTCCTGTCAGGTAACGGCCTCAAACTAATGTTTGTGGCAATGCTTTGAAACCAACATATTTTGATTTATTGTTTTACTAGCGAGAATGCAACAGAAATGTATGTAAGTATATAATCTAAACAAACAACTCACCATGTTGTCATCAGCTATGAAGCAATACCTGCTACTATGAACTTTTATTTAGTATTTAATAGTGATTTTGACACTTAAAACTATTTATAAATTTGCACTACTAAACTTTCAATAGTTATTTAAAAATTAACTTTTCACAGTTTAATCTGGAAATCTTGCAGGTAAAAACATTGTAGGAATAATACTTTCTGAATTTATCAGAAATCCTAATTCATTAAGTAGTTCAGAAGAATTTAGGTAATTATTTCCTCAAATATTAGTAATCTGTATTGGCCATATTGTATTACGCCTGGCGTGACTGACATTTGCTTTGCCCATGGATATATCAGGCTTCGATTAAGTAGTTCGATTTGGATCGTTACCATTTCCGTCCACTATGATGTACTTGCATTTCTTATGCAAATACTTTCGTCGGCTTAATGCTACAACTATGTAACTAGGTAGCTGGAGATATCCAACTATAACACTGAAAATTGCTTTTGTCATACAAATAGTTATTTTTTAATGCAAATTTGTGTTGCGTCAATACTCCTAATTAACACATTTATAAATGTATACGTATAAAAAAGGAACAATAATAAGGGTAGTGTAGACAACTGCAGATAACTTAATCTTGTAAAATTTAAGTTACCCAGTTCTTGCACTAAGCTGACGGTATAATTATATTATTTAATTTTCCGAATTACTTTTGCGCATCTGTAAAGTCAAACAACACACATACGTGTGTGTATATATAAACGTTCATCATTATCTGAGCTTCTCTCCAAATGACTGTTTATCAGCGACTGAAATTACTTCCCTAACTTTGTCTGGCTGATGGCATGCATACGTTGTGATTTCTTTTTATTGAATACCCTTCCCTGAAAACAAAATCTGAGGCTTTGTTGATTGTGTCTGAATGCATTTTCTTTATTCAATGCTAAGTTCGTTGCAATTGTTAAAATCTAATGTCGCAATCAAATGCCCAATTTGTAATTGTGTTATCTTTGTAAATAAGTATAATTAAATAAGTGTACTAGAACTAAGTTAATCAAATACAAAAATTTTCGTTCAACTGTCGTAAGCTAAATTTTCTTTTGTACAAAGAAGAATAAAACTCAGCAGCATAAAAATTATTTTTCTATAGATAAATACAGTACAGAGAATCCGTTCCAAAACATTAGAACATTGGTAAATGTTGGTGATGGTATTTTAGATATTGTTTTTAGTTACAGTATTTAACAGGTGTACCACGAACCCTCGGGAAGAGTGTGGGTTCCATGACGTACCCATTGGTTCCAACATGGAGCCATTGCGATGTCGCAGTGCCCTTATGTGTGACATTTCCTCCTTTGCTTTAAACAGACCCCCCACAATGTGACTACTATGAAACACCTCCATTTGTGGGCAATGTTGTCAAATGCTTCGCGAAGCGTTTTCTTTGTTCCGATCACATTCACTCATTGCGTCCTCCGGCTAACTCACATGTGTGTTACCTATGTCGGCGATTCTTGTAGTAACGAATTTTTAATTACTTTATAATGTTGCCTCTGTCAGCTGAGGACAAAGTGCATTTATTAGATTAGGAAAGGAAAATGTTTCTTTCCTTGTGAATTTGCAAGATGATTTGTAACTTTACGGCCATATTATTGTAGGTTTCCTCGATTAATCGTGTAATAAAATATAATTATGTATGTTCAGTCAAACTCGGATAACGCAAACTATGTTCAATCAACATTATGGAAATGTATTTTGTAGGGTTGTACAGAATCTCAGAGTTAGTTAAAAGATACATTGTCATAAACCGCCCTTCAATTAAATACTTCTTTGAGCCGTTTCTGTGACATAGTCGAAGCAATGTAAAGCACAGCTGTATTGTCTTAAGAAAAATCTGAACAACTTTTGGCATAGTCAGCAACGTTTTCCACATGCATAGTGGGTCAAGTATACATTTGTGAACAATAAACTGTAATCTAAGATGATCTGGTTTCGATTTTCGTCGCCGTCTACAAAGAAATAACAACAGTGTTCGTCTTCAGTATATTGGACCGAATTACGCGAAGAAGAAACAATAAACTTTGATGGGTGATTACGATTTTAATTGCGTAACAATTTCCAGTTAAATTACATTTTTTTGTGTTAGTGTGTTGCAAGGACAGTTTTATATAACATTTATAAGAAATTTTCTGTACCGCCAAAATTATTTTGGAACTTAGCCTAACTTTAAGAAAAAAAAAGTAAAGTTGGATATGCGAAATTTCCATTGTTTATTAGTCGATAAACTATACAATTACTCGAATGTGTTCGTGTTTGTATTTAAAGAATATAACGCCTGAATGATGTGATAACGGTTTCTTGTAGTGAAAGTGTAAATCGCCGCAGAACATTTCAATTAAATTTAATTTGCATGTACAACTATGTCTTAATTGTTTGTATTTCTTTTCTCGCTGTTATCTGCCGCCTGTCTAAGATTATTGTTTTCATTCAGATCACGTTGCTACGGATAATGCAATCAAATTCAGGGTTGTGGTCGTTGCTTCCATTTATTGATTATCACGATTTGGACACTCACTGGGGTTACGGATTTTAGGAGTTTTTTTTTTATTATTATTTAAGACTGGCAGTTTTTGTTTCATTTTGACTTCCGCTCACAATGGACATGCTATGTAGTTGGTCTTGAGCGCGCCGCGGTTTATATCATAAGCCGTCATGTTCTTGCTGTACATCCATCACAATTCCCTAAACACGAGGCCTTTGTGCGAACATAATTTGCTATCGTCATTCAAGAAGAACGCGTAATCTGCTTGCGAGATTGTCGTGCGTATCATCGCCGTTGTTAGCTATGTTTCTTTTAAAATTTGGGGGGGGGGGGGAGAAACTTTTTATACAAAATGTTTTGCACGCACTATTAAAATACTTTATGATTTGATTACAATGAACCACGCCAACACCAAGCAAAATTATGTTGTTGATAAATATCCCCTAAAGTATAATTATCACATGGGCAGTTATAGTTTGCAACATATAAAAAAAAATATTTTGGGGTGTGTGTCTCCTTCCTCCACTAGCTAACCACGTCCTTGGTTGGACACCGATAGTAACTGATAGCAAGTTATTCGTGCATTGCCGTCTTGTTTCAGTATACCATTTCGTTTGCAGACCCATAGCCCGCATTATAGTTGTCACTATTGTCAGTGTGTGAAGTCAGAAGTATGAGTGGGCTGTTTTACAACTTAATTGCTTGTTCTTCAGCATTAAGTTACTGTGTAAAACTCGGTTTTCCAGTTTGTCGAGAGAGACAATCTGCTATGAATATGGCGATTCTTTTGTAATTTAGTCAGACTTTTATTGTTTGTAGTTATGCTATTTTACGATTTAACATGTAATTAAAATGCTCTGTATACCTAAGCACTTTTCTAATACATGGCATTTGCACATTTTGCCTTTAATTTAATCCCTTGCTGGGCTTATAGTGGTCTTTCTCGTGAAATTGGTTCACTATGTAGTTAATATCTGTAATAGTCTTGCTCTATATGTGTGGTGTTTGTTGCTCGTTCAAGAAAAATGTGTTATATAATCAGATAATTGCTATTCCGAATTTTTTCTTATGCTACGAACTTCTGTTCGTCGTCTGTATGTGATAATGATGAATGTTTTACACAAATTACAAGTAGAAGTTGTCTCTGGGCTTGCAGTTTTATCAAGAGAATTGTGAAATATTCAGAAGAGTGCTATCTCTGAGGACTTAGTATTCCATAGTCGCATGAAAAGTACGCGCTGCAAATGATTTTCGCAGCTGTGATTTACTTCCAAATGCTAAACGAATTGCTGTGTAGTTCCTTGCGGTAAGTAATCATAAAAAGAACATCCGAACAGTTTCCAATGGAAATGTGAAGATTTGACTTGAATTTTCATGTCACACCATTCTTACTCTAATTTTTCTGCCGTATTTTTCACGTGTTTATAAATTAACGTATCCATTTGTCGTCAAGTTGTAAACGCCAGATGTCATCAATACACTGAAGTAACAATGCAATGTCAGGGTAAAGAAACGGTCAGAATCTTAAACTTGTTCACTTAAATACATTCAGCAGCCATGCTTGATCGTGTTTAAAGCTAAACTTGTTTGCGAGGTTACACGACAAATCTCAATGAACTTTCTAACATCAACAAACTGGGAACCTTCATTGTACCATATTTAATTATCATTACATCTACACTCAACATTAGTGACCCTTTTTATTATCATATTGCATCTAGTTGCAATGCTGATGTATGTGAAGTGAGTGTAATTATTTTACACTTAAAATTTTGCTTTAATTTAACGAGTGCAAGATGTCTGACCAATAAGGTTCGGTGTATTACAAGCAGTCAATAGGACAGCAGCATCGAAATGTATCTTTCGAAACGACATATGAAACCAGTTTACGCTCGTGTAACCGCTCCATAAAAGTGAACATGTTTAAGTGAAGTAGTTCTGTATCCAGTATGATGGCGGCCTTACTTCAGCTTATTGTATTTACTTAACCTGGTTATGTCCCCGGATAAAACAATTGTTGGGCTTGTTCACTAAGAGGACGTGGTACGTAAGTTAACGCTAGAAATTATTTAAATTTCCCGTTTTTTTAATTATATAAAATACCTGCAAGGAAATTAGCCAAGAAGATTATTTATGAACTTAAACTTTGTGAGTAAACATATCTGCAAGTAGGAGTTTAAAGTGAACTATTTATGACGCCGTAACCTTCTAACTTCGTTTCCTGCGTTAGTGATATCGTTAAAAGAATGGGTTTCTATCGAAAAATGTTTTCTCAGAAAGATGGAAAAGCTAGGATTGCTTATTTTATTTTATCTTAAATGTGTTGGCTTTCAAATTATTACAAAATCCAATAAACGTAGTCAGCGTTAATTACGTTCCGCACCCCTTTAATCAGTTTCAGAGACTCCTGAGACTATATTAAAACAGTTAGTTTTTGATACTATTAATTCGCCAAAATCTGGTAGTGTTATAATATTTTTTTTGCAGTGCCCTTTAAATGCGCAGTAAAACCAATGTTCCCGCCGATTTAAATTGTGTAAAAATAAATGTGGGTGTTTTAAAATCATGTTGAGCAGATTGTATAATAGTGTTTCTACTCGTGGGAGACCACGGATATTATCAAACTACCGAAAATTATTTGTGAATAATAACACTTCAATAATTTTACCGTAAATCACATAGGCTATGACCACGAGCAGGGGAGTTCATTATTTTAGTTAACTTATTGCTAATCGCGATAAGTTACTGTGTTGGCTTCAAGAAACTATAACAAAAATAGTCTTTTTCATAAATTGTTGCATGGTTTGAGTGTAGGCATCAGTTTCTTGCTGGCGCACGTAAACAAGTAAAAAAAAAAAAAAAATCGTAACGGTTGTGTTAGTTTTTGGTATCTAATTCTCTTTGATTGTAATTCAATTTTGGTGCCCATGTCTTGAAATATTGCATGGCTTAATCTTTCAACTTTCCGTGCTAAAATAAGGTTTTTTTTATTTGGCCCAAAAACCGTAAAATTGTGATTTGATGGTTAGTTTGCCAAACCAGAACATGTCTAAGAAATGTATTTAACATTACGTGTATTTATTTCAGCCTTTTAAAAGTGAAACAGACATTAATGCTTAATGTAGAGTATCTTGTTTGTCATAATACCCTCTCGTCCATGAAAAATATTTAATGAATGCGTGGT
The DNA here is from genome assembly GCA_003012365.1 of Medauroidea extradentata. Lineage (NCBI taxonomy): Eukaryota > Metazoa > Arthropoda > Insecta > Phasmatodea > Phasmatidae > Medauroidea > Medauroidea extradentata. The sequence continues at coordinate 28,160 of PNEQ01097347.1, forward strand.
ATTTTGCCTTCATACTTTTCCTCCCCCTCGCTGGCTCGAAAACTATTTACTTGCGGATGTCCACGTGGTAAAAATGCACAATTTTATATTTGCACGACATGTTGTTCCTTTGCATTTTTTTTAAAATTTGAAAATTATAATTTACTTCATTTATGGCAGTTTTTAAGAAAGACAAAAATTCTTTGTTGCCAGTCTTTAAATATTTTGACATATGGTCCACAGTATCTAATTTCAGTGTAAATTACTTTATTCAGGCAAGTTACTTGGTTTTTGTTATTCGTATGTTCCCGTAACTTGCCATTTCTGAATTTAACCTACCGCTATAGGAAAACTATGAGAGCTAAAAATGTTTACAAGTGGGAAATGTAGTCACGGGTAACGTCTATAAAACGAACACTATGTCGTACAAATAAATAATTATGAATTTTTGCCATGTGAACACCCTGCCTTGTAAACGGCATTGCAGCGTGTTAGCAAAACCTTTTTTTTTTTTTTTTTTTTAAGAAACTTCTGAACATGTTTCTGATGTGTGCATTTACGAAAAGACACACACTTCACGTGATGTAGGAATGGTAGTTTTAACACATCACTGTAATTAGAAAGATCATTTCGGTGCTCCTTAAAATTGCTAAAAAAAAATGGCTTTTTCAATATATTATTACCAAACAAATACGGTATTTGTGTGAAACTACAATAGACAGGTGCATTGGAATTTGCTTCAAAATTCCTACAAATAAAAATAAGGGGGCAGTCAGGGGAGTGGCCTGCGATACCACTGCATATCGTTTGTGTCTTAGCTAGAGGCGATAACGCATCAGATGAGCCAGTCAACATCGCCCTTGGCTCTCTCTCTCACGCACACGCACGCGCGTGCGGCCATCAGGCGGGCGCCTCAACGTCAGAAATTATTACGCTGTTTCGTTGATAAATTCATCTACTTGCAAATCGCTTCTGATACCTTTTTACATTCGGGTACGTTCACTTAAAAAAAAAAAAAAAAAAAAAAAAAACTTTGAGGTAGGCTACCTACCTAAACACACTATAAATAATTTTGCCGCACTTCGACAACCGTATTATTACTGGCCGAGCGAGTAATTCTTTCCCAAGGTGAGTGGCGTGTACTTTCACGGGAGTTCTGAAGTCGCAGCTCTGTGCACGCCGAATAATGCGATAGTGCGATCGTGAGTATCGAAACGGAACAGTATATCACAATAGATGGTAACTTCGATTGTAATCGCGCTCAATTAGCTCATAATCGTGACTTCTAAAGAAGAGACTGATACAGTCTCCAAATTAACGTCGCGTTTTGAAAGGTAAGTTAGATCAGTCGCCGTATGAGGTGGGAGTTAAGCCGATCGACGCCCTGTTATTAAAATTATTCTCGTGTAATCTCAAGCTCTGACTTTAATATAATTCGCCCCTGCGCCCTTTGGTCGGGAGAGTACAAAGGGGTCGTAGAGTCCTCATCTCGGCTCGCCATCTGCCGCTTTGTTCCGCCTGAAATCCAGCCATCCAATCACCGCAGTAAATTGACTTCTCCCGCTTTGCCGCTAGCCAGATATGTTGGTCCGTCGCAGTCGCCGTGTTTTCGTTTATTAATTACATTCCATTCGCGGGTAGGCAAGCCTATTGTTTTCAATTTCTCTACAATGTTAACAAGTTTTGCTATTTCGAATATGTGTATAAGCATATGTATTCAGGTTGTCCAGAAACAAACGCTTAATAAGCACACCGCGCTAATCTTGGTCTAATTAGAGATGAAAATGTTAATGGCAAAATGTTGTACGATGATATTTTATATGCACAGTGTGGCAACATAGCACTGTAGTTTGCCCCCCTCCCCCCTGCGCTTCTCAGATATATCTTACTACTACTGCTACGCATTATGGGTGCAGGTTAAAAACCAGAGCAGTCCAAACACGTCTATGTTTTCTTGACGTAACGAACATAAAGTAATACTTGGATGTTGAGCTCAGGAGAGGACTTTTCTCCGTGCACTCTTGCCACATTATGCGCGTTAAATATCGTACATTTAGCCACTTAAATTTTCGTCTGCAATTTAGCCTAAGATTCGCGTAGTGTGCTTGTTAATGCATTTGTATCTAGACATCGTGAATATGTATACAGGATGTTTGGTAATTATAGGTACAAACGAAAGGGGTGTGTTGAGGACGATGAAACAAGCAAATATTGCTAATTAACATAGGTCCGGAAAACGATGGTTTTCCCGTTACGATGTGTGGACACGTGCAAACATGGCAATGTTGCAACATTGTTACCGCCTTCTGTACCTAGCACCAGTTCCCGCAGTCAGCAAACAGCAAATGCATTGTGGCTGCGTAGTGTTCGACGAGGTCACTATGGCTCCACACACGTTTTCTAATGAAGAAATTGCTGATATCCACTTCATGTGTGGGCTAATGGCAATACACGGGAGGCAGCTCGAGTTATCAGAATACGTACGCGCAGAGAAGACAGCCTGACAGCAGTGTGTTTGTTCACAAGGGCACATCAGCGCCTGCGCGAGACATGATCATTTAAACCAAACATGCGACATGCACGTAGGCCAAGAACAGTTTGTACACCAGAAGTGGATCAGCATGTGTTACTACAGGTGGATACAATGCCGGTCACAAGCACCAGACGAGTTGCTGCAGCAGAAGGTATTTCGACATACCTTACATGGCGGGTGTATGAGGAGCTGTTGTACCCATAGCATGTACGTGTGCAAGCATTGGTCGCACCAAACTTTCCAGCCCGAGTTGCCTACTGCCAATGGCTTCTGGCAGAATGTGGGTGAACTCCTGAGTTTCTCGTGCACGTTTTATTTATAGACGAAGCATACTTCACCTAAGATGGTATCATGAACATCCACAACACACACGTGTGGGCTTATGAGCACCCACATGCTATCATTGGGACGGCACATCAGCGGAGATACTCCATTAATGTTTGGGCAGGTGTCGTTGGTGATCGGTTGTTAGAGTCACATATGTCCTACCTGGCTGACTTACTGATCTTGCGTACCTTCATTTCCTGCAGCACGAGCTACTCGACAGTTTGGATGATATGCCTCTTGGTGACAGGATACGTATGTGGTACTTGCATGATGTTACTCCGGCACGTTTCCATTTCACTGTTGGAACACATCGCACGTATGTTCAACAACAGGTTTATCGGTTGTGGCTTGCCAATACCAAGGCCTCCCAGGTCTCCCGACTTGAACTTATTGGATTGTTATTTTGTTTGTGGATATTTAAAAGTTTTGGTGTATGCCAGCTCTGTTGATAGTGTCCACGAACTATAGGAACGTATTGTGAATGGTTGCCGCTGCATCCAGAACACACCTGGAATTTTTGAACGTGTTCGGTCATCGATGCAAATACATGCTGAAACCTGCTTTAACATGAACGGCGGGCGCCCAATTTGAACAATTTTGTAATGTCTTCGTCCACATGTGCATCATTTTGACGTTTTGATCCCCGGTAACACTGGTATTTTAGGGTTCCTATCGTAACATTTAATGTGTCGCATAGGGAAAAACCATTGGTTTCCGAAACTATGTTTATTAGCATTGTTTGCTTTTTTCATCGTCCTCAACACCCCCCTTTCGTTTGTACCTATAACTACCAAACATCCTGTATATGTATGCGAATAAGTATGTGTGTGTAAATGTGTATGTGTGAATGTGTACACATGTATATATGTATGTACGGACATGTGTACTTCTGTGTTGGATCCAGGGGGGGGGGGGCTGAGGGACTCAAGGCCCACATCCTTTTCTTATCAGAACTTACACTGGATATAAATAACGTTTAAAGGGAAATAGTATTAAACAGTAGCGTTACGGTATGATTGTTTTCCTTCTTTTATTTAATGGAATATTATTTTAATTAAATCGTGTTTTTCTATTCCATGTTGTAAAATTCTCTTTAATGGTTATTTCGTACATTTATTGTGGCTTGGTCATCGTTTCTTTCAGGTTATAAAAAGTCATGTTTTATGACGGTCGACCCTCGAGGTCTCAGTGGTACTGTCGCTCTTTGTGTTTGGTTCGGACGATGAGGTCGAGGGTAGTCTGTTTCTGTTACACAGCAGACATTCCTTAATTAAACAATTGGATGAACCCTAACGCATATGTTACTTTTTCCGTATCTTTTATTTCTTCTCCTTTAACGACAAACGTGGGCTGTTGTGTTGTTACATTTGCGTGATTCAATGTGCCCCTTAGGTAATTTACGGTAAGAAATTGAATATAAGAAGCATGGAAAAATAAGCCGTCCTAAAGTTTTTGTTTTTAATTTTGCGATTGATTTCACATAATTCTAATAATCTGAAAATTACGCTTTTCAAACTCCCGCGCAAACAGTACGTCACAACATGGCCGCCTTCTGACATCACAAGCCATCCGAGCGCAGTGACAACACTTGGTAATGTGGGACGACGTTTAGGTTAGTGATGCTGGAGAGTTACACATTTCGTCAAATTGTCGATTATAAGTGGTGTTTTGTACCTCGTGCAAACACTATAATGTGAATTCTGTTGGCCAACTATTTTTTTTTCTTCCCAAAAAAGTTGTGACGGATATGTTTTAAAGCAGTGCGCCGAGACGTCAATGTTTTCTGTGACATACACATTATATTGAAGACACCATTATCCACGCTATCTGTTCCACTAGAACTATTTGTTAAAAGTTAAAATTTATGACGTACAAATCACTATACCAAATGCTCTCGTGCTGTTAAAACAGACTTTACAAAAAGAAAGACTGAAAATAATATGAGTTTACCTAAACTTCTTAAATTTAATTTTGAAACAAGTTATGACGTGGCCTAGGGCCGAATGCGTGGTTGTTTTACGTCTGGCTTAAGTTGGTCTATGCTATTGGCTTTGACAGAATTTATTGCAAAACAAATACTGTGATTTTATGTGTGCCCCTGTTATGCTAATAAAGTTAGGTAGGAAGTTTTACTTGATCCCAACTATGAGCATTCGGCTCCTAACCTACGAAGGAATATGTAGGCCTAATAATAAACACACAGAATTTAAAAAATGTATCTCCTATATTATTTAATGCTCATTATTTGTTCGGTTAGGTTACATTGTAAGAATTATTATGTAAGAAGGGCTTACTAAGAATGTTAACTAAGCAAATGAATGATTGGAGAAAGCGAGATACAAAATGCCTTACGGTGATAAAATAGATTGGGCCATTCATGTGCAGGTTATAGTGGAATACAGTGGGTTCTATGTAAATCGTATAGGCCTAAGAAAGCAAGTAGGCTTAGGTGAGAAGCTTCTACTGTACATCATTTACTAAGACTAACAAAATGTAGAGCTAATTAAACATTTTTAATCACTCCAAGTAATAAATTTTTTCTGTGGTAGTTATTTGAAAACACATTTTAGAGTAAAGCGTACTATGTTGTTACATGTAAACACAGGCCTAACCAGACTTCAGTACTACCTTGTTGTTATAACAAGGTTTTGCATATTAATGTTTATTTTGCGTTTATAAAAATGTTCACGTTAATCTTTATCAAAGTCTTCAAATGTGATGCAAACCATTATACTTCAGGGGGCCGATTAAATATGGTTTCTTACGGGTGCAGCGCAAAATTTGCACCTACGTTGCGTAAGATTGCGCTGCATTGGAATTAAATACTTAGCCACAGAAATAGAAGGCCCTTTTAACTAGCTCTGCACTTGCGCTGCGTCGGTCAAATTGCAGGTAGTGATATTTAATCGGCTCCCACAGAACAAGTCTATTTTGAAACTTATATTTTAGCTTTGGTGCATTTTTACTTCCGGAAAATTAAAGCACACATTTCTTTTTAAATATTTCCAAACCATTAAAATATCCACTTTAGGTAGATTGCCTGACTGAGCTTTCACATATCCGTCAATTAACAGCCATCCTTAATTACAAAATCGTCCATTGCACGGAAATGCACGGCAAACAGTATTGTTTACAGTCTCGAACTGGCCTGTGATGTGGACCAATAAAAAGTCGTTTTCATCCTAGACCACGTCGTCTGCTATTTTCAACCACTTTATTTTGTTTTTAATTAATAAATGACGCATTTATATTGAAACACTATGTTCACAATCATCATCCCGTGTGTTAAATTTGATATTTAAGTACTGAATTCCGTATTTCATGCAAAGGGTCCATAGGTTTATATATATATAATATATATACTTTATATACCTGGCGCATGAGATGTGATGTAGCGTGGTAAGAAAAGTGTTTTTCATGTATAACTATTAAACGTGTTTTCTATATATGTATGTCTACGAAAAGAAGACACTTAAAACTATGTATGTAGCGTTTTACGATTACCGCTCGCTTATTAAAAACGTAACTACCAAGCTTCTCAAAAGTGGTAAAATGGCTATTTTAGATTACTGTATCTGGAAAACTACCAACCGTACCTGTAAATCAAATGTGTTGGACTTTACTTCATACTTTCCACAAATAAAATAATAGGGTCGCCGCTTAGGAGAGTCCTATTGAAAAACACTTTCTACGAAAACACTTCACGCTAGTTTAGTCCTCTGCACTTAGAGGCGAAGCGGTGTTGAAACGCACACATTGGAGTCGACTTATCGCCCTCCCCGTTTCCTTGTTCCAAACGGAAAAAAATCTTAGGTCCAAATAACTCATAAGCGCTTGGTCAACCGCAATTTTCATCACCATGCTTATTTTTTTTTAATATTTGTACCAGTTTTTTTTCTTATTTTAGGTACAAAATGTCACTAAATTGTTCTCTTATAAAAATTTTTATCTCGAATAGTTTTTGCGTAATGACTTGTTAAAGCCAAAAGTTGCATGTTCCTGTTTTAAGAACGACACTAAAACCAACTCACGAAACCGGGGGGAAAAAATCACGTTGAATAACGATGTTAATCAGCTATGTTGAACCACAAAATAAAATACTTCTGTTTTTCTTCTTTTAATTGTTAATTTTTTTTAAATTTTTACTTTAAATTTCAGAATTTTTGTTTGAATTCAAAAAATAGATATATTATTTGTTTTATATGCGTGACATTGTAGCCTGCGACGTCTTTATCCACTGTGAATTTTTTTCAGTTCGGTATATCAGTTGGTGTTAGTGTAGGCTTAAAAATGTAAATATGCAAATTTTGACTTTAACAAGCCATTACGCGAAAACTATGAGAGATATATAAACTTCATGAGAGCGAAATTTAGTTACATTTTGTGCCTAAAATTAAAAAATAAATATCTGGTACAAATAAAAAATATAAATATGAACATGGTGATGAAAATTGCTGTATACCGCGCCCTTTAACGGCAAGCTTACTGTTGTGTGCGCGCGTGTGTGTATAATATGCGTCGCAAATCGCACACAAATTGTAGGCTAATACAGTGATTGACACACACACCCATTCTCTCATTCTCTCTCTTTATCTTTCTCTGTCTCTCTTTCTCTCGCTCACTCTCTCTCTCTCTCGCTCTCTCTCTCTCTCTCTCGCCTTATATCTTTAATAATCAGTTGGTCTCGGTATTTGATAGTCGTTAGTTACATTTCCTACATAGTTTATAGAGTTGAATCTCATACCTATCACATCACCTAAATTTTTCAAAGTCTGATTCAATTATCGCACAAAATGTCTTAGTTTAAAAACCGCGTTTTGATTTTTTGATTTTGTTCTGTCGCACTTTTCAATATTTTAAACCTAATGGATTTATTATTAAGTGATCGGAAATTGTACTTCTCTCTTTGTATTATAACTTATTTTATTTTCTAACCTGTTGCCGAACGACTCTGGCATACTTTGTGTAATTGTTTTATGTACATAAATATTAAAGTAACTTAATAAACATAGGTGTTTTCACTGTGTCCTTTGTCATTGCAGTATCTGTGACACCTATCGGCAGTTAATTGCGGCCCCTAATCTCGCCTTAGTGTAACAACGGTGTTCTGACAGGAGGTTTGGGTTTCATGGACGTGCTTCGCGGTGACATGTTAATATTCGGCAAACGAAGGTTGTGTCAATAGCGGAGTGTTTTTAGTCCCGACTGCTGCATGACGATCAGCTTTCTGCCGCCGTCTGTTATAAATGCAGATTCCAGGAATTATATTTACTTAGGTATTTGTAGAGTTAACTAGTAGTCCTTCCTTGCTGCATGGCTATTCTGTCTTCGATGGCTGTGTTGGTAGGCAGACAAAGTTCGTTTTGTCGCGCGTGTAGTTCGTCAGGTATTTTTTTCTAAGTCCAGACCTAAAAAAGTAACATATATGTTTAGGTAGTTTGATTGTTTCACATTTTAAGGGTTCGGTTATTTATACACGGCAGTGTTAAACGTTATATTTTTCAGTTAAAGTTATGATTGTTTTTATTTTTAGTGATGAGTTAATGTGTTAACAATAGGCCTATGTACTGTATTTACATCGTAGACAACTGTATTTTATCGGCTACCGACGGTTAAGAACTTAGGAAATAAAATTTATTAACATAATTTAGCGTATATATTTTCGCCGATAGATCGCCGTTGTAACATTAAATGGGACCCTTTAATTTTATGACTTAATATTAAAAATAAATGTGTGTTTTACACTTCTACACCGTATTCTGCGTCAAAAGTTTCATGACCATAAAGGACCGCAAATACACATTTGTGTATTTTTTTCGGCAACGGAAGAACTGCCTTACACGTGTGTGACGTTCTTTGAATGCTATTCCTGAACGTACGTCACTCAACGCACGTCGAGCAGGAGACTCTTTTCTGCGACACAAAACACGAGAAATAGAGACACGAACAAGAGGAGAAAACATGTATATTAATATTAATAGAGCAATGATTGTGGGAAGTCTTTGCCAGGTGACGATCGATGTCTCTTTATCTTACTTTTCTTAGTTTTTTTCTCTTCTTGTTCGTGTCCTTTCTTGTGTTTTGTGTGGTCACTACTCCGACAGGAAGCGTTTACGACCAAGCATTGCTGTGTGATTTCCCATTGTCTAGGTGTGCTCTATCTCTCCTGAAAGTTTGTAACCACTGTACTGATACACCCTGTATACTTGGACATAGTGGAAAATTGAAGAATTTTTCGTGACACCGTGCGTTTTGCGAAACAGTGTAGCAGCCTGCGGCTTGTATGATTGTGGGTTGGTTATATAGTTGTTTGAAGCCGAACCTTAAATATTCAGTAGCGGTGCACCAGAGTTACCAGTCTGACGGGGACACGCCAATAACGAAAGAACGTCAGATGTGGACATGCTTGGAATATCGCGGGAATTTCTTGTGCCAACATTCTCTTGGCCTTGGAAACGCTGCATTTCCTTGTAATATAGTGGATAACAATTGTCTGACATGACATGGCTGTTGACAGACCATTTTCTGGTGTCAAATAGTATGCTAGCAGAATTGTCATTTTCTCCGTTAAATAGGGTAACAGCGTCACGTACGGACGATACCCAGGCGCATGAACAAAACATCTGACGTGTTGAACGAACGTTAAAGCGTAGCTAACAGTCAAGTGATCCCACGATTAATCTCTGTCTCTAGACATGCTATATCGAAGTGATCTTTGAACGACTCCTGCAATGGGTTCGTATTATAAACATAGCAGTTTTTTGACATACGCCCACAGTGGCATATGTCCATACGACTGTTCTGTTTATAATGCTATATTGAACCCTCAGTCAACTTTACCCGTGATAAGTAAGAGTCCCTACATACATGATGTCCAGAAATAAACACGTAATAAGCTCACGACGCGAATCCTGGGCTAAATTGGCGTCTAAAATGTACGATGAAATTTTATTTGCACGATATAGCAACACAGCATTGTACTTAGTTGCCTCTTGCACTACACAGATATGTTATTTATCTAACTACTACTGTTCTGACCTGCATATTATGTATGTAGGTTAAAACCTCGAGCAGTTCAAACATGATTCTACGTTTACTCGACGTAGCATGCATAATTCCTGAACGTGGAGTGCAAGAGGCAACTTAACTCCGTGCAGTGTTACCACATTGCGAACGTAAAATGTGCAACATTTTGCCACTATAGGGGGTTCGGGATAAACTGAGCACTTTTAAATCCCTAGATACTTTTTTCTTTTCAGATTATTGCATTTTCCTGCCAGTTTTTAATGTAAACAGCGTTACCTAATTAACAATCAAAGTGTATAGGTTATACAAAACTGAGCTAACGTAACGTCTGAGGTCACCATAAATAATATGCTGTAGTTACTATTCTAGACATGATGGTCTTCAAAAGTGCTCACGCTGTAACGGGTTTTCTTCAGGATTCGCTTTGTGTGCTAACTGTACGTTTGTTTCTGGACACGCTATGGGATAGCTTGCAGAAGTTAACTGCTCAAACTAAGAGAAGCGACGTAGATGAGCGTGGGAGCAGTGTATATCGAAGGCGACGTGGCGGTATAGCGGGAGGGAAGCCGCCTGAATGACGCGCCGTCGTCGCGCGTGCTGGCGGCCGCAGCTGGCTGTGTGTGTCCCCCTCGAGGCTGACCCGCATCAGGCCGGCAGCAGCTGGCGGGCCCGAAATAGCGCCCCTCGTGCCGTGCAGGGGCTCCGCCTTGGGCCCCGCGCCACACTGTTGCCAGACCCCTCTCATGCCGCCCGCCCCTCACCATTCTACATACTGCAACTCTCGTCTCTAAAGCTAGCTTCAACCCATTCCGTTTGGATTTTTTTACCCAAAATGTAGTGCTAGAATACCGCACAAAGCTCTTGGGAGACCAGTTCACACAAATCGTCAGCACAATATTATTTCTTGCTGCTAGAATTTCTTGAGGCGCTGGTATACCAAATAGCCATAACTGGACACAAGTTAACGTAGTTTCCAAAATCTGTTGTGTATTTAGTCTATAATTAATTGATTCTGCAATTTTTATACGTGTGAACAGCTTTGGGACGATTCACACACGTTCTGTATCAAAGCCGTACCTCCAGTTTTAACTGTGCCTGTTGAAGAGAAACTGTTTCAAATAAATGATAGCCAATGTCGACACGAAACCTTAACTGTTATACAGCACGATGAAGCCTAGCGATCAGTTTTCCCGCGATTTTCCAGTGTCTCTAGCGATGATGTAAAATGATGCTTACTCAAACTTTGCAATTCCACGAACGGTTTGATTTATTTTGAAGAGTTTGTGTAGACGTAAAAATTGACGCGAATAGTGCTTTATTGACAATATTTTATTTCTATTTATTCATTTTCCACATCGTAGATCATGATTTTCTTAATATTTCTATGGTTAGGTCGCATTACCAACTTAGAACTAACTACCGATAGGATCACTTGTCTCGTGCATTACCCTCTTCAGAATAGGACACGCTAGATCATTTTACACAAGGTGTGCTATGGTGCAATAATTCCCTCGCGCAAGGTTGGCATCTTGCGAGAGTTAGGCACTCATTTCGTATCTTGTGATTCCAAATTTGCGGAGGTGTTTCATCTTTTCACTAGTGAAACGAGATTGATTTAACTCTATTTATCCTACAGAATGTTTACGCATGGCTTCCGCCATAAAAATAGACATCTGCGAATAAAATTATTTATTTGCAAGGATGGCTATAATGCGTTTTGACGGTACCATTAGTAACAATAAGAGTGTGATATTGACTAACGATCTGTAATTAATATACTACTGTCATCTGCAAAAAAAAAAAAAGAATGGGAATAGACTGGATTAAGACAGCGAGATAAGTAGTTAATACAATATGGAAAACAGTGGTCCGAGAATTGAGTCTAGTGATTTATTTATCCTGTTTTGTAGTGCATAGGGAGTGTATTTTCTTTAATAAAAATTTGTTATCTGATAGATTTGAACGCATTAGAGTACTCATTTTATCTTTAATCACCGATGCCATACAATTTTATTTTTTCTATAAGCACATCATGTTTAACGCAGACAAAAGCTTCAAAGCCAAATGATGAGATCGCAAAAAAACTTTAGCTGTCCTTTCTTTATTGTCGAGAGCATTAAGGACACTATTGGTTTGTTTGTATATTGCTCTACTTGTGAAAAGTGTTTATCCTAAAACCTAGTTGGGAATTGAAGATGTTATTTTTAATGATACAAGAGTGTATTAACAATTAGTTTTCCAGTTACTTTTGAAAATGTAGTCAGTTGTGGAATCAGTATGTAATTAGCTACATTTGCTCAGTCACCTTTCTTGAACTGAAATGACAGTCCTCTTATTTGGAAAATGGGCACTTAATTCAGAACCACGCTACTTCATACATTTACAACTAGGCTATTGTAACCGCAGGATGATTTTAGTTAAGTGAATTTTTTACTTTTTATATTCTCGCTGCTATTGTAAATGGGTATTTCCTAATCTGTGTTTTTTGTAGTTGTAGATTAGTTAATCCCGTTACTGTTAGAGCCTTGGTTTACTGGTTTGTCTACTATGTTCAGAAAATATGAGTTGGACCTATTATTTCAGTGATGTTTCAGCAGTTGTACGTGTATCTGAAAATATACTGTCCCAAACTTCAGCTTTATTCCAGATTTCTGTTTACAACATTTTCCAGTGTCGTTTTTTTTTTTTACGATTGACCAATTTTTTTCTGATTATAAATAACAGATATTTAATTTTTTATGCTAATCTGATGGCCTAAGTTTTTTTTTTGCAGTTTTATATTTACTGTTTATTTCAGTCTAAACGTATGCCGGCTATTTTGTACAATTATTTTTTTTGTCCTCGCATGATGTATCTCTTCAATCATCCACGACATACTTGCTTCATAGGATTTTTTTTCAAATAGGACAAGAACAGTGTTTAAAAATGAATATGATTTGTTATTAGCTTAGAAAGTTTTGCTAAGGAGGCGTCTGCCCAGAGCTCCGAGCTGTTTCCAGAGCTTAAAGGAGTACGTGGTAAATAAATAAACGCTGAAAAGATCAATTGATTTCTATGCTTTTTTCAAAGCCAATATGGATAAAATACTCGATGACAATCCTAGATAATGGTATTTGCCAACTTTATGAGTAAATATTTATCCAGAATTACTAATTCGTTACGCGTGATCTCTGCGCCGCAGTTAAATGGACGAGATTCCGGCGTCAGAGATTGTGCCTCAGAAGTTCGTAATACTGTAAACAATTTTGTTTGAAACGTTGGCTAACACTATTGTCTAGGATTGCCATTGTTTAACTTTAGCAAGTTTCTTCAACAAACCTACAGTTATAGATTAATGCTTTTATCGTTGTATTATGTGCCACGCCCTCTTAAGCTGTTACAAGATATTCGAAAACTGCTCAGCATACATAAGTTATGTCTACTTAGGAATATCGTTCAAATTACGTTACACACATATATACAAGTTTCAGCTCTTTAATATATCGGTAAAATCACTTTTTACGCTGATGAAAATGGCGAAACTATGTCTCTTCGTGGTCCCTTTTAGGAATTAAAAATCTTGGCGTAGATACTTTTAAAATGTATAACCGTGTACAGTATACCTACGTAATATTACGTCTAAATTATAGGGTCACCGCTGAATATCTCATAAAGGCGAGTTGTCGGCGAGACAACTGCACGCCAGTTTAATAACTAGAGCCTTAGAGGCCAGTAGGAGGCATGATGTTGCCTTTTGTCTATACCGCTTTCGCATTTTATAGGCCTCGAACGTACAAACTACGTTCCCTCAGGCAACCACCTTAAGAGGGCGTGGTACATAATTCAACAAATAAACCCAAACTTACATACAGGAATGTCCATAAATGACCTTATAATGATCACACCGCACGAATCCTGAGCTACATTGGATACGAAAATTTTGTTAGTGGCAGGCTACATGCACAATGTGGCAACGTAGCACGGAGTAGTCCTCTTTTTTTACTCCACGCACGCACACACACACATATATATATATATATATATATATATATATATATATATATATATCTTGCTACTGTTGTTCTGACCATCATATTAAGGGCGCAGGTTCAAATCCCGAGCAACCCAAACATAATTATACGTTTGCTCGACGGTGACATTCATAAAAGAATACCTTGGACGTGGAGCGCGAAGAGGACTTTCTCCGTGCTGTGTTGCCACATTGTGCGCGTAAGTAAATAAGAGTTTGGTGAGCATTTAACATCTAGGTATTCAGTACTGTTGAGGGGTGGCAGATGTTAGTATGGTGAGTCACTGGAATTTTAAAAGGGAAGGCAGCAGATTCCTGAGAAAATCCGCCGATCAACGGTATCGTCCAGAACGATTCCCACATGCGAAAATCCAGGGACCGACCCCGCCGGGAATCGAACCCGGATCGCATTGGGTGGGAAGCGAGCGCTCTAGTCACTGCGTCCCCTATCGTGAGCGTAAAATTTGTAAAAAATTTCGCCACTAACATGTATATGCTTGCTACTTATTTTTCTGTCGACTGCCTCTATGCACACGAAACGGCATCAAAAACTTGATCTTCATATGTGATTTTAATGTTGTGATTAATAGGAACTTTTTTTTAATGGTAATACAAACACCGTGTTTAACATACTTGTCCTGGGCCTGGACACTCGCCTATCTACAAATGTATTTTTTTGACCTCCTTGTTATTTGGCTGCAGTTCACCAAGTTACGGAGAGTATTGTGCGTCGTTGGCGCTGTAATCTGGGCGGTCGGACTCAAACTTCGCCCACTTTTTTTTTTCTTTAGTGTTTACATTATAAAGTAATTAAAGATTACTGGATCAATTCTTTAGGATTGTGAGCGAAGGAAGTATTTCATAAATTGATAGAAATACGTGTTGATAAATTGTTTAGCTTTATAATGTAGCCACTGGAAAATAGTGGGAAGGAAGTGGGCGGAGTTTGAGCCCGACCGCCCTGATTGCCGCGCCAAAGACTCACAACTCTCTCGGTAACTTGGTGAACTGATCAGTGTACCATATTTATATGCACGGTGAAAATGAAATAATTTACGAAATTGTACTTTACTTGCGTCAGTTAGAGCGTTAGTTTTGATAACCCCAATATTTTATCTCTCGACTACCACCAAGGCCAGAACGTTCTGTGTACTGATATATTTACGACTATACCCCTGCTAAAAGTGGTTCGAAACCCACTGCTGTTGGGGTCAATCGTGTCTCCACTGCGATAATTCATGCACCGCGAAACGTACGTCCGTAGGGGTTGAACTCGTGGCGCCCTTGACCGTTCCCGGGCTGCACCTCGCCGGTCGATGGGCCCGGAGAAAGCCGTCGTCGCTGTCCTCTGCCGTCGGCGGGGAAAGTTGTCCGCCGGGGTTTTCGTTGCATTGTCACTAGAGCGGTGTAGTTTCCGCCGCTGATCGCACTGTCTCCACACCCCCTACATTTCATCCACCCTTTCTGTGCCTGGTTACTATTGTTTGACTCTGTATTTTCCGCTTGCGCGCTGTGTTTCCGACGTCTCGACTGCTGTGGAGTGTGAAAAACGTCCACGGAGGGCCGTTCAATTTGGACGCCTGCCGTGTCCCGAGGGCGACCCTCATTGAAGTGGTTAGACCTGGCGCGTGTGCCATGCTGTAGCGTAGTACGAAAAGTAGTTTTTTTTTTCTTGAATAACTGTCAAAATTGTTTCAAATGTGTTTATTTACTAAAAGAAGACACACTTCAAACTGTGCCCCTATGTTTTTAAAATGCCGGGAGCTTATTAAAATCGTCATTGCAAAGTTCCTCAAAAGTGTTAATTAATTTTTCAATGCTGCTGTAGCTGAGAAAATGGCAATCGTAATCGAAAAAATTTAATAGAAACCTGCATTTGACTTTACATTATACTTTCCACAAATAAAATAACCGGATCATCGCTTGGTGTCCCATTAAAAAACTTTCTACGAAAACACTGCGCTCTAGTTTAGTACTTTGCGTAGAGGCGTTTGACGGACGTGTTGTATTCAAAGACGTCATAAAAGAACTAGTTAACGCTACTCTTTTGTTACGTGACCAAATAGAACGCTGACATATTACAGGCAAAGATAAGGAATTGTGCACTTTCGCAGTATTGGGGGTAACAATTTTTTTTTTTCAACCAAAAAACTTTGGTATAGGACATTGCGTGTTATGGGCTACAATATGGCGCCTTTAAATTCGGTAGCACATAGAGATAGGCCGTGAGCATTTGTCTTGCACCCCTTGTTTGTATTCGGCTTATGGTCTTCCCCGTTTCCGTGTCAAAGTGTGTTAGTGTCCAAATAATTCGTAAGGGGAAAAGGACTGCTGTCAACTCTCAATTAATTTTTGTAAATAGAGTTAATTCTGGCTACATTAAAGCACGTAGTAAGGCCCCGTGGTTGAAGTTAGTATTAATGAAATGTATGTGGAAACGTTCAGACTAGAATATCAGTTACTTGAGGCAGTTTCATAACCGTAACAGAATTAGCATACAGCAGCTTGTGGCGTAAGAAATTCTGACAACACATATTTTATGCTCAAACGAAGGACATTTTCAGAAATGAAACTGAAACGAGAACTATGAAGAAAAATACGTTAATCCGTGATGGCCAAGTGTGGAGGGAAAGTCAGACGCCAGCTGAGGTCGTTGCGCTTAGAGGCGATGCAGCAAGAGGTTAGCTGGCAAGAGTTGGCCTTATAGTCCGCCTGCTTCCATGTCCCAATTACGCTAGTTGTGGTCCAGTATCACTCGAATTATATATGTAATTGAATTATGTGATATTGCACGTGTCGAACATTATAAAGGATTTAAGTTCAGATGGCATAGTATAAATTTCTCCGGAAATTGAGTGGCAAAGCCCTAATAAACGGGCTGAGGGCTGTAGCCGCTGTGCCAGCCGGTAAGATGCAAAGGGAGGGAAGGTTGATGGAGTTTTGGAAGTACTTTCACAGTCTGTTAGGCAGGCTTGCTATCAAACACCCCCTCCATATTAATGTTTTACGTACTCGTGTCTCTGAACCAGGACGCCCTGTGAAAAACACGCGCGCGTGGGTGTGTGTATGCATGCGCGCGCTCTTGAATAACACTCCTTAAGAGTGTTTAAGTGCTGCAAAATCTTAATTTTTATTTTTATGAAATATTGTTAGTTTCGTTTACGATAATTCTCTGAGTACATGTTACTCTTACGAAACTATTTTAGCTCTCATAGTTTTCTCATAACGGGGCGTCCAAGTCAAAATTTTCATGTTCTGCTGCCATGCATATAATTGTGAAAACCAACTGACCTACTTAATCAAAATAATTCACAGTGTACTTTCATCCCTTGAGCTATGCAATAAAACATTCAAATCCTGCAACGTAATATTTTGTATGTAAAGAAATTCGCATAAGTACAGGAAAAATTTTTGCAAATTCACCAATTTTTTTAAAATACAAAACCAGTTCACGGGATTTTTTTCAAAAGTTTTATTACATATCACATTGTATGTTATTTCACTGTGAATAATTTCACTTACGTAAGTCAATTCTTTTTCACTATTTGCTTGGCAGCAGCACATGAAAATTTTGACATTGACGGACCGTACGTAAGAGCAACATGTACTCACAAGTATCGTCTGCAAAACTAACACTAATTTCATATAAATATAAAACTAAGACTTTATCGTACTTGAACACCCTAAGGGGGCGGTTCACTGAACATTTTGATTGTTTTAATTTTTTTATTCGTGTATGTTTTGTAGGAATATACTGTGACTTGTTTGCTGTAGCGGTTTTTTTCTTACCTTCTTCTTTCGTAGGTGTTGTATTATAGCATATTAAAGTCAAAATTTGCATAAACGATTTTATGTATTAAAGGAAAGCCAACATTGACTTTTTTTTTTTTTTTGTATTTTTAAAAGATACAGAATCTAAGAAATTGAGGCCGTGGTCGATTTCCCTCCCAGTTCTAATTACTCTTTACATTTCCGTATAACCGACTGTCGTTACCTCGCTACCGATGAGCTGTAATGTCTAATAAAATAATGATAAACTCATAGGGACACAACTTGAATAGTGTGTTCTTTTCTAGATGCACACATTTCATGCACGTTGAAAAAGGAACACCCACAGCTAACTGCAATACATTTCAAGCAGGTACTCGTCTTTCACCAGGGCGATTTCTAGTTCGATTCCCGACAAGGTTTGTCCCCGGATTTTCGTGAATCGTGCCACACATTGCCGCTGGTTGGCGGGTTTTCTCGGGGATTTCACGTTTCTTCCGCTCCTTCATTGGCGCTGCTCCACACATCGTGTCACCCCTCACCAGCGCTTAAAACCTAGATATTAAGAGGGCGTGCTACATAATTCAACGTTAAAAGCATTAATCTATAGCTGTAGGTTTCTTGAAGCAAATTTGCGAAAGTTAAAAATAACCATTCTAGCCAGTTTTAGCCAAAGTTTCCAGTGTTACGAACTACTTAGGCACAATCTCTACGCCGGAACCTCGTTCATTTAACTGCAGCGCAAGAGATCACGCGTAACGAATTAGTATTTCTGGATAAATATTTACTCGTAAAGTTGGAAAATACCATTATCTAGGATTGACATTGAGTATTTTATCCATATTGGCTTCGAAAAAAGCGTAGAAATCAATTTACGTTTTCAGCGTTTATTTATCTACTGCGCACTCTTCTAAGTGGTGACAAAAATATCTTAATTTCAAGCAGGTAGGCCTTAGAAGAACAGCTCCTGTTGCTCAGGAATGACGACCACGCCTGCTTCTTCGTGTACAAAAGAGGTGACGCAAGTGGATAAATGCCTAAGCACGCTGGTCGCATGGGAACAAACTCCGCCCTTGTTTCGAGGAATTAGTTGATGTGTATGCGCCGCGGCGCGGCGACGTCGCGACAGACCAGCGCTGATCTACTGCGCATGCGCGCTTTCTCGTCCGGCAGTTTGGTCAAGGACTCGGTGCGGCCCGGTTACGTCAATATTGCTTGTTCTTATTGCCGGCGGTAAAGCAATTGGGCTAATTTGAGCGGCCGACCAGCGGGAACTAGCAAGGAAGGGCCACAGAGCAGCACGCCTCGTATAGTCTGTCGCACGGATGAGAGCACTTTGCACACATTTCTACTGGCATACTTTCATGTGGTCAGCTGTGTAATACCATTAGGATTCTATGGTCTTCTATGCTTCCACATTCATTCGCTTATTCAGAAGCTAATCCATTGTTTCGTTGGAAATAATAGTTTCTAAAATTGCCGTTACCAACTGTCAAAAAGTTCACTCATTCGTGAAATAGACTATACTGGTGTTAACATACCTCTATAGTCTAGTTTTCGCACGACTGGGTACTGAGGCGTTCGTTGCCAAGAAGACAACCTACCTGAAATTTAAGCAAGAACGCCATACTAAAACTGTATTTTGCGATATTTATAATTTAAAAATAACCTGAAATTCATTTCCGCCGTTTAATTATTGCTCATAAAAACCGTTATTTAAATCATCGCTGATGTGTGTGAAAAAAATTATAGAGTTTTGCCTGAGAGAATTTTCCCTAGCATATGTTTTTTTTCAACTATAGTTCCAATTCCAAACAACCAAATTTTGTTCGGAAACATCCGCGTTGACAACACTGCTATAGGTAATTCGGAATAAGTGAGCACTCAAAAAAGCCCTGATTAATTTCTATTTTCTGCCAGTTTATATATTTCCGCTGCATGTAAACATCAACATTGCCACGTGTTTTTATTTATAATATAGACTCGGTGCAATGCTTACAGTTACGTTACACTGCTCCGATAAATTTTAGCTACAACATGTACGCATTGGATGCACGGGGTTGAATATGTGCTATACTCAGTAGTAATCTTAGTTATAAATACATGAGGGTAAACGTCTTATAACACTCGTTTCTCTGTGTCTATTCTAACGGCGCTATTACCGTTGCGAAACGCATGCACAGTATATTCGAACTTTTAAATTAAAACCGCCACTAAAAACACGCACGACACACGCAACTCAAGATTTCAAGTTCCGTTCAGCACACTGCAACGAACGACGTCACTTATAGTACTTTTGAATGTGTTTATCAGAAACCCATATTCATTACACAACGGACAAACTGAATGACGCAGTTGGCTTCCAATCGGCGAAAACCTAACTCTAATGCCATCTGTCGGTGAAATTTTATACTACCTCTGTGGCGCGAAGAACTAGTGGCATGTGGCAACGGTAATCGCTTTGTGCTGCCGCTAATTAAATAAAATTATACAGTCAGTAGGTATGTCAGTAAGAACTTAAATAAATATTTTAAAGTACAGTATATTAAATACTGCGGTCGTTTGCATTTGATGTTGTTTCCCTAATGCTGTATTCAAATAAGAAAATACACGGAACTACATGCAATTATTCGCTACCAACCATACAAACAATAATGTAACGGTAATTAATGTTGACTTATATGCAGTAACGGCTAGTGATTTTTTTCAAATGTTAAATCTTTATTCCGAATGACCTATAGAGACTTGAAGGCACCTGGTAGGGAAAGTTTTATTGTGTGTAGTGCGTTGTAAACTAATTAGCATTGCAGTGTTTTGCGTAGAAAAATCATCTCAAATAAACAATGTTGCAGTTGCCCGAATTCTTTCATATTGCACAGCTTTATTTCTTTCCTTTCCATAATGAAGCTCAATTGGATTACCATAAATCAATTGGACGTTTTAATTTGGTCGTGTTTCGTTGTACGGAAAATGGCTACGATTACTAATCGCGTTTCACAACACGCGGCAACGCATTTCAAGCGCGTGACACGTAACGATTGTGTGGCATTTTTACGTGGTTTCAACGCAGTCGAAGTCGTCGTAAATTTGCTGCTATAAGTGGTTCAGGATAAAGTAAGCACTTTTGAATACTCTGTCAGATAATGTTAAACTTTCCCAACATTTTTAATACGAACAACACAACCTAAGCAGCAATTCCAGTGTATGGATTATACCAAACTCAAAGATTAACGTCTGAAGTCATAACTCATACATACTATTTTTTAAAATTGCTATTTAAGTCAAGATGGTCATCCAAACAGCTCACTGTATCGCGAACTGTCTATACAAAGACAAGTATTGTTAGCGGACGACACGTCCGTACTGTCGAGTCATGAGTTGTTTCACTATTGGCACTACTTTCTGTTATTCAGATTGTGGTACTATGTGCTAATATAATTTCAAGTGGGTACGCGGAAATAATAGGAGTAAATGTCGGAATGTTACAGTTAAGTATGGATTGACTGCAGGGACATCATTGACCGACTCGAGATATTTGTTTAGAGAGCGAACAAAATAAGTACGTATAGTTAAGTACTCAAGATCTTAAGTTTTATCAATTTTGGTAGGTAAGAAAGTGGGCTTTACGTCTCGTCGTTAAAGACTCTGACACATAATTTGGTACAATGACGAAAATTAGATAATAAAAGTTATAAGCAAAAAAAAAACCTTCAAAACTTGTCACATAATGTGGAAAAGTTGAAATTCTGTTTCAGCAGTCAAGAAAACATTAATAACAATAGGTACAAAATTTCTATTTTTCATGGACTTACCTCGTTTACCCAGTTATTGACTTTCACTAATTGTTATGCATTTTTAAGGCAAGTTTTCTGCTGTCTTGTACATATGTAGTACAAAAATGTTTGGGGTAATCCGAACAATCTTTGGCCACAATTAGTTCGAATTAGCGGTACTCTATGACCGTGTTAGTTCTGTGTATAACAGTTTTTGTGTAATTTTATTCTGTGTTTGTAACTTTGCGTGTATGTATTTACTGTACCCAGTAAAACGTATTTGACCATGCTGGAACGTCAAACCCTGTCACGCCAAAAGTTTTGAGAGCAGAGGACAAAAGGCCAGTATTGCGCATGACACTTCGCTGTAATAAAACTACAAATTTCAACCATAAGCTATGTCGGACACAAGAAAATTGTATTTTTAGGCATTAGCAGAGTCGTCGTAATCATCCCACCAGCAACATCCCCGCACCCGTCAACCACATCTTTGGATGTCACGGTTATCGTGCTGGTGCGACGAGGTAGTTTGCTTCGTCATTTTGACAGTCGACGATAATTGGTACTCGCGTCCATTGCGCCCGAGTGCTTAGTATCCGCTGCTCGGCGTGCGGCGCCGTAGATACTAGCACACCTCAAGTAACGTTCCCTAGCGAGTCCCGCTGTTGCTTCCGGTCACATAGTTAGCATTCTTGCACTAGGCAGTGCTGCCAGATCGTAAATATGGGAAGTATCGTACCAAGAATCAATAATTCTCGTATGGGACGTAAAAAAAATTCTCGAACTTAATTTTCTTTACATAGGCCTTTGCGTGCGAATGTCCACGAAAACAATTGAGTTTTTATTACTAACTCATTGTAGGAATCGTTCAAGTAATCTCGTACTTCGTAATATGTATAAATACTTAAGTAACAATAGCTTTATGTAATTGTGTTTAGCTTAAAATTTTCATTACAGATATAAAAATGCCAAACCACACAGATCTAACAGTTGAAGCACATGCAGTTATGATTATTTAAGACAGTGAAAATACGATCGTTTACTTCTGAGACTCTGGGAATATTAATGATATATTTAGGCCGAAATTGTAGCAAATGTAAACTTGCTCTGGCTGTTTTGCTACACATTTTTTTTTACCGCAAATCCTATTTGTTCGAAACACAAAACCGCGTGTGTTTAACCGTTTAATTTGTCCTGACTGGAGTTTCCACGCCGTAATTACTTACACGCCGTGAAACACTTATCCCGCACCTAACGATCCATGTTTATGTGATTTTTATTTGGACCTTGAGTTTTATGGAGACGAATACTGACTTTGTTACTAGATCGTGTACGTTTGTAACTGTCTCATCGGTAGATTACCTTCCGTCAGGATATTCATTTATAGCTTGAACGTTCGAGCCGAAAGGGAGGAGGGACCGTTGAGTATTGAGTGTTATACTCGGTTGCCCCTCCCCCTACCTAACACAGCATAGCTAGTCGTCTAACATCACTTTAAAAGAGGTTGTGTTGTACAGTTATATTAACTGGTTCGATAATAATCACCTATACGATGCGTTTATAGATCATAAGTAATATGTTGTGCCCGTGTTGTGTATATGACTGAATTGGATCTTGCTTGTACAAACTACATATTTTTTGTTCGTAGTCATTGATGTTAGTGTGGTATTTTTTTTTTAAGCCGTCTTTCCGCAATAAACTAAAATTGTCTTCGAACAAAATTATTATGGATTTGATTTAATTTATACAACAGTATTATTAAGAGATAACTGAATTTTTTTCAGAGGAAACCAGAAAGTTTAAATGTAGGGAAACACTTGAATGCGTCCCAATAAACGCAAATACTGTAGAAGGTTTTCCACGGAAATTTATTTCAGAACATTATTTACTCAAGTGTCTGTAAGAAATGAGGTCTGTAGTTGACGCAGGTTTTAACAAATTCTTCGCTACCATTGTGTTTCATTTTAAAAATCACAACTTAGCGGTTGATAACACATTTAAAATACTGAGTTGCATTTTTAAAAATGTTAAATGTGTTTTCGACTACTTACTGGATTTTCCCGAACGTTTCAATCGTCATGTAAAGTGTTTTCTGCTATTATACAAGTGTGAGTGGTGTTATCGCTTTGACTAGCCAGAGATATTCTCCTCTTGGAGGATTTAACACGTGTGTACTGTATACAAACGTGGCACTTAAATGTCTAGAATGATTTAGGAACTGGTAGCATGGTTCACCTGGGGATGTATCACCTTTAGTGTGTGCTTCTGTCGGAAGGGTACGGTAGACTACAGTATTCATAATGTTTTAATTTTTATTTATTTGTGTCATATATATATTTCTTTCTTTCTTTACTTTATCCATAAATTGTGACTCATTTTGTTGTTACAAAATTTTTTTTGTCACAGTTTTTTTCCTCAAAGTGGCTTGTCAAAGACATTGTTTGCATGTAACGGTTTTAAGTACGTCACTAAAACCAGTAAACTAACCGAATTGAAATAATTGTCGCTGAATAACTATGCTGTAGCCTACGAGGTCTTCCATATAAATTCACAAAATACAATATTTTTTTATTTTTAAAATCTTGATTTTTTTTTTTACTTTTAGCTACAAATTTTAAATTTTTTAAAAATATATATAATATTTTTTTGTTACCAGTGTATTGTGATTTAAGGTTATTCAAGCGCCAAACGTGTTTTCTGATTTTTGAATGTTTTTCGTGGTTTTAGGATAAATCATGAAATTAAAAGAAGGATAATTCCTGCGTATAGTTTTTAGTTAAGCACCATTATAAACATTTTGGTATCAAATATTGTGCAAAACAAATTTCAAGTAGTTAATTAATTACGGTTCTCTACACTGGGTCAATTGTTTTTCAAAAGTCGTGGCTACTCAGTGGAGTATTTTATTTGGAATATGACACTTCGATTGCTTTGCAACGTTGTTTGTTTGGCTGCTTTTACTTTCAATTGTATTGTTGAATTCAAAGTTAAAATACGCGCTAACCACGTGATGAATTTCCGTGAATTATTTTAATTGTGTACTTGTGGCTTTAGGTTTCTTTATGAAATGCCAGTCGTCCTGATAGTACAGTGCATTTTGAAACTGTTATAGCGGAAATATTTTTAAAAATTCTCATATTATCCTAATTAAGTTTCGTAAGTTAGGTGGTGGTTTTGCTCTTTTCTCTCACACACACGTGTATAAAGTACCGAAACTCTTGAATGTAATAGTTGACTTCTTGAACACACTTATGGCTGCTAGGCAGGAAATTGTTCATTACTTCATAACGAATTTTTTTCCTGCCTAACATCGATATACAGGATGTCTCATAAGTCCAATCTCACAGAGGTAAGATAAATGGATTAAATGTTTAAATATGGAACGTTATAGTAGTAATGCTGTGTGTTGAAGTACGACGATAGCAGTGTGTTCACCTCCGTGTGTCATTACGACAGAAAATGATTTAATTTATGGCCACGATTAGTTTTGCACATGTGGAATGCGACTTGTCCTATGAGACCGTACTTATGAGACATGCTGTATATTTATGAATTGAAATATCATCGAGTTCAGATTATTTCAGTGCTGTATCATGTTGAATGTGGAAATTTGTTAGTTTGTTTCGGTAGAAACGCTAAAGACGGTTTTCTCTCCCATCGAAAATGTTCCTACTGCAGTAGAATGTCGCCACGTCTGTAGAAATGTTAGTTGCCTACTTGTAGCCGTCTGCCTGATGACGTTGCGTTCCAGTGCCGCAACTAGTTTGTATGAGGCCACTTATTACATGTCATTAGCAGCTGAATTTTCGTCGTGTCGTGGAGCGGCCTTTGTGTGCATGTTTGTAATTATCTCGGGGAAATGGAAACCCACCCCTTCTTTCTCGGCGTCTTTTTATTTTCTCGTCTCAGCCGACACATTTGCCTTTTATAAGTACAATACGTCGGGTGATTCGTTCTTCCTCACAGCGGTTGGTGCTGTGCAGTTCGCTTCTCGACACAACAGTCATTTCTTCCGTTTATAGTGGTTGTGTAATGTTACCTCGCTTGCCGAGGAAACTCAACACTGATCGTAAAGCGGCGAGCAACGTTATTAGTGCGTGTTGACAATCTTTTCACATGTAAGGTCCCGCTTTAAACATTAAGGCCGCGTTTCAACCAGTTTTTAACGTCTTTTTTTATTTTTATATTTAAACCAGGTGTTTTTTTATTTTAGACATAAATTGTGACTAAATCTTCCTCATAGAAAATTGTTGTATCTCTCATAGTTTTCGCGTAATGATTCGTAAACGTCAAAATTTGCACTTTGTGGTTTTATGTACGCCACTAACACCAACTGTAATACCAAACCGAAACAATTCACAGCGTATAACAATGTTGTAGACTATGAAATGACATATATATATAAACAAAACTAAAATATTTTTGTATTTAATAAAAAATGCTGAATTTTGAAATCAAAACTTCAAAATTTCAAAAATTGTAAAAAATACAGAAATATGTTTTATTTTTTATTTTATATAGTTCAAATCATATTCTATAACATTGTTATATACTGTGAATTTTTTCGGTTTGGTATGTCGGTTTTAGTGGCGTATATAAAACCGTAAAGTCGAAATTTTGACGTTTGCGACTCATTATGCGAAACCTATGAGAGATACAATTTTCTAAGAGGAAGATTTTGTCACAATTTATGTCTAAAATAAGACAAAAATATCTGGTACAAGTATAAAAATAAAATAGACGTGGAAAACTGAGGTGAAGCGCGCCCTTAATACGAAAATCCGCACCAAACTCCCGCATTCACAAAACGTGATATACATTAACGTTGGAAACGCGTATTTTTATTAATTTTTTTATTATTTTGATGTCACCGTGGCAAAAACAATCGCACTTTTGTTTTTTATATTTTCCAGCTTATATTTTGCTGGCATGTGTTGCATTCCTTTAGCGTTATCTCTTACTCCCGAATCGGATGTTACAGGATTACGGCTTAATGAATCACCAGAAATATGCAACACGCTAACGATTTTGCTAAAACTTAATTCTAACGATACGAATGAAATAGTTTATAGAGTGAAAGTAAATGTATTGAGCTACAAAATGACACTTTTGAAGGCGGTGGTAGATAATGCATTTTGTATGTATTCGTTCAAGGGAGTTTCACACGTTCCGATCTTATTTCATACTTGAACGTATGTAAATACACGTACTCACTGTAAATTAACCAGGTGCTCCATGAACAGTTTTTCACTACAACTGCGCATCACCACTTCACTCATGAAAACAAAGTCATTAAAGGTAACTGAGTCGTAAAATGTATATTTAAGGAACACCTAAGCCTTCTACTTTCAATAAAATTGCTTGAACTAACCTTGTTATTAGTCTTGTAGACGTTACTTATGAGCAAATGTTCTTCTTACAAAACAATAGCTGAGCCCGTTTTACCGTTAGGGAATTTTAAATTTTCATTTTTTCGTTCTTATAAGACGAAAAAAACTAATTAATGAATAGTGAGAGAGATTTTTGTCAGCGCTTAGTTAAAATCGAGATATTTAGCGAGGGTTGGGGGAGGGGGTTACATAATGGGAGAATGGAGCAGCACCGGAATGAAAAGGATGGGGAAACGGGAGTTGCCCGAGAAAATCCGGTGACCGACACCGTCGGGATTGTCTTGGTGGGAGGCGAATGGCCTGACTATTCGACTACCATGACCCCTAATTAATGACTGAAAATAGTTCATTTTGTATCTTTATGTTACGTGCTGCTGCTTGACGTATACAACAATTTAATTACAAAGTGTTTTTGTACCGTAAACTGGGGTAACTTTGCCCCACCCAAAATTTTGTTCTTCTTGTCGTTTTGCAATGAATGTTTTAAAGGTTAACAATATGTTCAAAAGGTATTAGTTCCAATACTGGGTTCCAATTATCTACTTACTTACCACAAGACCCCAAAACTAACATTTTCAGTGGTGAAGTAAACCCGAAAATGGACAAAGTAAACCCGGTTTACGGTAGTAGCCTGTGACATGTAGTGTTAATGTGACATTTTTTCATTGTTTTTGTGGCATGTAAGAACGAAAAACATGTAAATGTGTAATTTGAAATACCATTATGAGAACACTGTCTCAACTATTTTTAATAAAAGGGCACTGTACTGCCAAGTTACGCCTACAAAACTGACAATGTTTCATACAAATATAAAATTACGATTTATCCCTTTGTACTTAACGCTCTTACTGTGAGTAGTATTATCAACAAATCTAAACAAATTGTGACATTTCCTAATACGGAACATATTTTTAAGTTAGCGTATGTAAACGGAAACGTGATCGTAAAACTGCAAAATTTTTGGATGGAGGCGGAAAACCTTTCGAAAGACCAAGTAGATTTGAGCCATAATCCGAATACTGTTATTTGATTACCAGGGTTTCGTTATGCTGCCAACATCAGTTTACGACCAGTAAGTTGATAACATTGTTTCATTGCAATGAAATACAAAATTTAATTTCTGAAATGTCATCAGCTGTCAAAAATAATTGCACTTGTTTGTGAGATGGCCATATTAGATTTGGCCGTTTAAGGACCGTTACCAGGCTTTAAGACCTTCTGAAGTGAATTCTGGACCTGACGTCACATATCGCTGTTCGAGCACACAGCAAGAGCATATATGCACTCTAGAATGTCCACAGTAAGGAATCTACTATTTTCGATCTTCCTCACGGGCTTGCGGCGAACAAGCACACAGTACGTTGTGTTGTTGCATGCGCCCTACAAAAAGTGTGGCACACGTAGCCAAGCATTTTTAAAACTCATATTAATCGACCCGTGAAACACCCTTGAAACGAGAGACGATTGTATCGAACTTCGTTACAGACTTTGAACTATTAAAGTAGTAAAAAATACTTAAGGGGGCACCTGCAGGTGCGATAAAGTCATAATTTTATATTTATATAAAATAGTGTTAGTTTTGCAGACGATACTTGTGAGTTCAGTTTCCTCTTACGAAACAATGATTTATTTACCGAGAAAATAAAAGAAAATCACGTGACTACGTCATTGTTTCTCCAAGCAAAAAGCCAATCTGTTAAATCATTCTATATGTTCGGCCAGTTTCTCAAGCGCAAAAAAATTCGCAAACAAGTTTAGCCTTGAATCGCTGTTGGTGGGTGGCCGGCCCATGAATCTACGGACGTGGATGGTGATTTTCACTGCCCTCGCGCGGTAAAATTTTTGTACGTCTTATTATTTTTTTTTTTTTTTTTTCGAAACTAGTTATAATATTTTAAACATATAAAGTATTGTGTTCATACCACGTTTTTGCATTTAACTTGCAGAATTTGGGGCGAGGATATCATGTTTTTGTTTGTATAATAGGCGGTACATGTATATTCAAAATGCAATGTTATTTATTAATTTTTTTTTTCAAATATCATGACTAACGATTAAAAATGTCTAGTTTTTTTTATGTTATTAGATTATTTTGGCTCATAGTTTATAAAACATATTTCGTAACAGTAAAGTTAATATTGTGCTGTCGGTGATCGCAGCGTGCGCCGTTGTCCGTGAGACAGGCGGGAGAGTAGGCGCGTAACGGCCAGGCCACGTCATTTTCAATCACGGCGCGGCACGTCGTGCGTCAGAGGGCACGGCCCAAAGCA
Source organism: Medauroidea extradentata (assembly GCA_003012365.1). NCBI lineage: Eukaryota > Metazoa > Arthropoda > Insecta > Phasmatodea > Phasmatidae > Medauroidea > Medauroidea extradentata. The sequence continues at coordinate 57,235 of PNEQ01097347.1, forward strand.
GAGCAGCGCAGCACCTTGCACGACAACCGGTTCTGGCGGCCGCCTCTCACGCCTGTTTGCCCGCCTCGCCGCTGCACCGCGCCACCCTGCTGCTGCCGTGAGGCTTTACACCGTCTAACCCACAAACATGCACTGTAATCACAGTTCTACTGGCCAGCCCTCGTAACTCGAATAGGACAAACCTATTCTTACCGAAGTTTAGGGTATCCAGAAATGCAGTTTATGCAACGAAAAATAAATGCTTCGTTGAAATTGTGTGGCTGTAATACAGCATGTAATTGACTATGTAAATATACTAACATTAAAAGTTACAATAACTAATTATATTATGAAGATAATACAGTGCTATCAATGAGTATAAATCATTGTATTCGGTTTCGTGTTCTGATGTTGGGTTTTGGTCGAGGTTTTTCATGCCTAAATCGGATGTTTTCGGCGTATGTAAGATTTTCGCCATTTAACGTTGAGTTGTATTGTGACGCTCTCTATCATGTGTTTCCTACTGCTGGCTGACCTTTTTGTAGTGTGTATGTATACAGAGCAGTTAAAAAAAATAATCATTTTCTAGAGGGGACGGGAAAGGGAGCTAAGGGATGAGGACCCAGTATCAAAAAGGAGCTTGATGCCGGTTGTTCTTTATTTGTAGTTGTATTATTAATCATTACGTAAAACCATACAAATGTCTAACCTAATTTTAAATATTTGAAAATTTTAAAATAAATGTAAATTGAAGGGAGGAGAAGGTTGAATTTGAGATGGTATGGGGTCACGAAGTTTTACTGCGCATAGGCTCGTAAATTCTGTGAACTGCCCTGTCGCTGTGCATCGTTATTGGATTACCAGGGTTTCGTTATGCTGCCAACATCAGTTTACGACCAGTAAGTTGATAACATTGTTTCATTGCAATGAAATACTGAATTTAATTTCTGAAATGTCATCAGCTGTCAAAAATAATTGCACTCGTTTGTGAGATGGCCATATTAGATTTGGCCGTTTAAGGACCGTTACCAGGCTTTAAGACCTTCTGAAGTGAATTCTGGACCTGACGTCACATATCGCTGTTCGAGCACACAGCAAGAGCATATATGCACTCTAGAATGTCCACAGTAAGGAATCTACTATTTTCGATCTTCCTCACGGGCTTGCGGCGAAAACAAGCACACAGCACGTTGTGTGTTGCATGCGCCCTACAAAAAGTGTGTTTTATTTTCTACTGTTACTTCTTAAGGCAGTTGTTACACATTCTCAAAGAAGATTGGCCTCGTATACACATCAAAGTTACAATTGAGAAGCTCGGAGCTCCCGCGTGCAGTGCTAGGAATTTGCCGCGGTGAAATTGCTAACGATTCGTGATTGCCAACGTGATAGTAAGTCGTAGTTTCAAATCTACTGAATAACCATGTCCTGATTTGAAGCTGATATTTTGATATTGTATTGGATTTGAAACAATTAGGTACGATAAGGCGCTTCTTTTAGACATGGATTGTGTTTTAATTTTCAGCACTATGCCTTAACGGATCCGTGTACCACACCGCATAATTTTAATGTCACCCGCGCAACAGGAAAAAAATGTTTTTTTTTCTTATATACCCTACGTAATGATATGAAATGACTTGAAACTGTTTTCTTGACGTTTTGTTAATGAACAGTTTACTTAATCATGATGAAAGTAAATCGTTAGTGACACAAACAAAAGTTTAAAAAATGCGAAACACTTTCTCTTAGTGGCAGTTACTATAGTTGTGTGCTTCGCCGACGCACCGGATTTGTATCTTGAAAGCGAAAGTTAAGTGGACTAGAACTGCCAGGAATGCCCCTGTAAGGAAAGCGCTTTCTCTTCGCGGAAAGATAACAAATGACTTCGCAGTGTCGCTCGCTACGAACAACTTGCTGCAGAACTAGCTTTGGCGCCAAGGAACTAGCGGTAAAGTTCGCTGCCATATTAATGTCCTATTTCACCAACTCGTCCTAAACTAGATTTCAGTTAGACCTGGCGTGTAAGACGCGAGGTAGCGTGGTACGGAAAGTATTTCTTCTTGTATGACTATTAAAAATGTTTGTAATGCGTAGAAATGATGGTTTATCTCGGGAAATCTTGACTTTTCTCTGGGGTTCAACATACTTTCAGCTTACCTGAAGATCACTGGCTTCAACTTTTTCTTGGAGCTGTTGCCCTATTTGACTGAGCCAATAAGATTCCCGCTATTGTAATATTTGATGCCTGTTATTGGTCTGCAGACAGCTACGTTGTAAGAGAAGTTTATCACCAAATCAGACATGTTGCAAGAAAGTACAGCGTTTGAAAGGGTATGTTGACATGAAACATTTTCGCGATATATCATCATCTCTAGTAATGCATTACCAAAAGAAGACACACTTCAAACTGTGTCCCTATACTTTTAAAAATGTCATCCGTTAATTAAAAACATGATATCCGAGCTCCTCAAAAGTGCGAAAAATGATTTCTACACGTTGCTGTAGCTGAGAAAATATCAACCGTGATCGGAAAACCACGGTCGTAGAAGTACAGGTCTGGACACTCGCCTGGATATTTGACCCCCTTGTTGTTTGGCTGTAGTTCACCAAGTTACCGAGAATATGGTGTTTTATTGGCGCTGGTGTTATGGCGGTCGGACTAAACTCCGCCCACTTCCTTTCCACTAAGATAAACAATTTATCAAAACATATTTTTTAATCAATTTACGAAATACTTTCTTCGCTCCCAATTTTAAGAAATGGCTCTAGCAATCTTTATTTACTTTATAAATTTAACAATGGAAATGAGTGGACGGAGTTTGAGTCCGACCGCCCTAACTGATGCGCCAATAAAACACAACATTCTCGGTAACTTGACGAACTACAGCCAAACAACAAGGGGGTCAAGCAAAATACATTGTTAGATAGGCGAGTGTCCAGACCTGTTCTTCTACGACCGTGCGGAAAACTAAACCATAGTAACCTACATTGGACTTTACCTCATACGTTACACAAATAAAATAGTAGGGTCGTCGCTTGGAGACCCATTGTAAAACGGTAACCAAGAAAACAGTGTGTGCCAGTTCAGTGCTCCGCGCCTAGAGGCTATGAAGAGTTTGACGGACGTGTTATATTCTACTTGCAGCTAGCGTCCACTATTTCTCAAGGTGGCAGTCTGGCCAGGCCGCCGAGCAGGTTGCAGAGCTTCAGCCGTTACCAGATTATTCGAAAACTACTTATAGCACACGTGTGATGTCTGCTTAGGAATAGCATTTATAGAACATTACACGTGTGTAGACCCATTTCGAGTTCACCACCATTCATAAAACATATTTTCTAGCGGCCGAAAACGGCAAAAGCGAGTGTTTATGCGGTATTTTTTTAGGTATGAAAGTCATGCCGCAGAATCCTTTAAAGGGTACCGGCGTGTACGATACACCTTCATCTTTAATAACACGTCATCAAATGATAGGGTAGGGTCGTCGCTGAAAGTCTCATACAGGTGCGTTGACTGCGAGAAGACTACGCGCCAGTTCAGTGACTTGCGCGTAGAGGCTAGGGCGATACGTGAGGCGCGTACTGTCTCGTCCTTACCGCTTCCTCACTTCTAGGTCTCGAACGCTCAAACTACGTTCACACAGGCGGTTACCTTAAAACAGTCCCCATAGTGGTGGGTGTTTACCATTGCCAACCAAAATTAGGTGTGTCAGAAAGTTAGAAACTAGCACGAATTAAAAAAAAAAAAATCAAATGTCACTTTTCTACATATTTGCAAATAATATTGTCCTATAATTATGTTCTGTGTGTTCTGAAATTATTCCAATTATGTGTGATAATGAATTTTTTACATTTTTGATTCTATTAAAATTAATTTGTTGTGAATAATAGTCTAATTATGTTTACCAGATAATATTCTACGCTGTGTAATACCCAAGTGTACACGAACATAATATTTAATTAAAAATTTATTTTCATCTCAAGTTGACGGTCGTTCCGCCTTGACTCTTGAACCATATACGTACAAGAGATTCCACTTAAAAGTGTAATACTAAAAAAGAAAAGGTTGTGTGGGTTTTTAATACAGTGCTCCCCTGCTGCTATTGATTTTGCGTAGTTATTTTTTAAAAACTTAAACGAGAAGCAGATACCACAAATCTATCTGACAGATTTGTTAAAAACTATTTTTGCCTTAAAAGTCAATATTTTCAAGACATAAAACTGTACGGTTTAGACTAAAGTCAAGTGACCCATAGAATTTACTGTCTTGAAAAAAAAAAAACTAACATGGAAAAAACCATTTTAATCAAAACTGACGAACAGGATTTTGATATCTGCTCTCGTTTAGGCTTTAAAATAGCAACCATGAAAGCAGTATAAAATGGAGAGCATGGCCGTAAGTTGAGTTGCCCGTTACTGTGTTCGCAGTAGGAACCTACAGCATTGCCTTGCATGTCGGCTGTTATATCATGCTCGCTTTCATCATGCACCGCCCTGAATAGATCACACTAGCACACGACAGGATAAATGTTCGTCGTTACAGAGCGGCTTTGTTACGAGCGTGTTCTGGGAACAGGAAGTTCCTCACACAAGCTCTCTTGTCATGCAGTCTCAAACACTGTACATCTGATATGTTTTAGGCAGCTATTACTACCGTCAAACTACGCTTACCTCGACTAAAACTTTTACTTATTTGGAAAAATTTAGCTTTGAAAAGATATTTAAAAAACACACATCCTTATGAATTTAAGATAATTTGATGAACTTAGATTGAACTTTCGCATGAATCAAAACTGCAGTCAATTTTAAACCACGCGAATGAAGTCGCAGGAAATAGCTAGGCTTTGTGAAAAATTAGATATTGAATAGCGCGTTTACGTATTTTTGCTGCAATAAGATCGTAGGTCTGCATTAATGAGCGAAAGCCTACTATTGTAAAATATTCTTTACAAAATTTGTATGGCTATAAACGCTGCTTGCTTATTTTATAATGGCGGTTTTACTTTGTTTGTGTTGGCGTAAACCTTTTTATCTCGGAACGCAGCTCTGTCATCACGTGAGTTAATTGCCGGCCTCCGTAGCGTGGTTGGTAGCATACCGGCCTACGGTGTGTGAGGTCCTGGGTTCGAATCCCAGCACGGGCATGGCATGTCATTTACTTAGGCTTAGATAGTTTGTAAGCCGTCCCTTACTAAGCCAAACTGCATCAAAATAATAATAAACCCTCTAAAATAAAATAAGCGTGAGTTCATTGGTCATATGCGGCAGTAAAGATGCATTGTGTGCGCAGTTGAATGTGGATATTTTACGCTCGAACTCTGCGCTATTAGGGTGCAAGTTGATTCCTCTGTATTTATGCAGCGAGTAACCGCATGTTATGTATAATTTTTGTGTTAAGTGTGCAAGCTGTTTATTATTGGCGTTTCGGGATAAATTGAGCACTCGAAGCCCTGCTTAAGTTCTATTTTCAGCCAATTCGTATCTTTCCGCGCTTAACGACTAACGACGGGAAATATCTAACCTCTCTGGACACGTCACTTGATGTTTGCGCGTGTAAGATAAACTGTTCAGTCAGTAGGAATATATACTTATACTTTCATAAAAAAGTTTATTAATTACATAAAACACAGTTATTTAGATTTCGGTTGCTTTCATTTCAGTATCGTTGTATTTAAATAGGAAAATATGCATGCAACGATGTTGCGTAATTTTGCTGCCAACCATACAAGTAGTAAGGCAACTGCAGTTAATGTTGAATTATATGCAGTAACAGCTAGTGATATTTTTCAACAGTTAAATTTGTATTGCTTACTTTATCCCAAACTACCTGTATTACTTACTTTACGCATGCATTATTCGAAACTAGAAATAGCTTCACAGCGAATTCCAAATAGAACTCGCTGTACAAAAATATTTGTAAACTTACCGTACCGAAAGTAGGTACGGTAAACCTGTTTCTAATACATAGGTGGTAACGTTCCTATTAATTTTTAGGAAACCGTCAAGCGTATAGTGATATAACCAGACTTGTATAGTGTCAGTATTTGCTCTCTTTGTGTTCCGTGTTGTGTAGTTGTTACATTACTGTTAGGAAGTTTTTACAGTGTGGTAAGAATTCTTCGATTTCATAGTATCTAGTTGATTTTGGGAAGCAAAACAACTTATACGCCTGATATATATGTTTTCTTATTTTGCGTCGTCGATAACTAAGATCGGCGGCTACGCATTTGCGAATGAAATACAGTAGTTTGGATCGGTATACAGAGGATATGTAATTAGTGTACCTCAATGGCATACAATTATCTTATTTGTGTAAATTAGTTAGCTTTAACTTAGGGCAGGTATACTTAATAGGGAACATACGATTTTGGCGTGGGAAAAGTTCAGGTGTACGTTACAAGTTGAACAGTGTTCGTTGTAAATAAAGAATAATGAATTTGTGCTGCCTAACTGCCTTATGTAAACGCCTGTCTTTTATTCCCTCTAGATGAAGGAAATGTGTTTACATGTCTGGTGCTTTGTGCCTCCCTGAAAACGGTATAGTATATGTGCCGTTATGTTGTACTTTTTGTTCAGTTCTTTATTGTCTGCTGTATTGCTTTTGAATAACCCCCAATAGTTTTCATAGATGCGTCTTTTGTGTCGAAGTAACCCGTACTTTTAAATACCTATTTAGTTATATTTACACATATGTTATCTAAAAATAATTAAAAAGTTCTTGACACCTAATTAATAAGGTAAAAGAACGTTGGTTGTAAAATATTTTTCACTGCACAAAAATGCGTGTAATTCTGTAAGTACACATTATTACGCTTTGGAGTTTCGTCTTCCGTGAGCTATTGTATCCTTATAAAATTCTAAGAAAAGTATTGAATATATTGTCAAGAAGAAATAAGTTTCGGTGATTGATATCTTGCACCTTGATTAGAGAGGCTTCGAATGGACTTGGTTCGTTTGAACAGCGCGTTTTCCTTGGAACACGGGTGTTTTTGAGCGTCCAGTGATTTCTATTTTGCGACCTGATTATGCAATCCGTTCGGTTGGCTCCAACTTGTGGTGGGTGTCTGTGCGTCAGGAAATACTTCACGCCCATCCGTCGTGCTTCGAGTCGGCCACGTTAACACGCCAGTCACTTTGTTTCAGTTTTCTTACGACAGCTCAGCAGGGCTGAACAAAATAGTCCGCTTGTAGACATTGTGCGACTACATTTTATTTGCATGAAAATATTCGATAGTAATTTGTATTTAAGTCAAAACGAGCACGCTACGGAGACGTACAGGTGTTGTTTGTGAAGTATCCCACTATACGGTAGTATATAAATTAGTTTATTAGTGTGTGGTGGCTTTCGTTAATATTTACTAACTCATTTCGTACAGATTGTGACTCTGCCATGCCGTTACTTATAAACTATTGATGTTAACAATATTTCATGCATGAAAATATATGCAAGGTTATGTCTACGAAACAAACACTATCGTTATTTCAGGGAACCAATTATTTATTTATCTATATCAGTTTAGTTAGAATTCAACTGTTTTTTTTTTTTGGGTCTGAATCATATTTTAACGTTTCATTTGAAACAAGCGTGGTAATTCTTTACACGTGGACATATTTTTCTTGTAGGCTGTGTTTAATAAGTGGTCTGCTCCATCCAGTAGGGTCTTCAAAAGCTGTATTTGGTTCAGAACACGTTGGCATGTCTTTCCGAGAATATATCAGTCACATGCTTGACTAAGAAACATGCTTGACTGAGAAACATGTTGCCTGGGCAGTAAAGTATATTTCAGTTACGAAAAATGAATTTCGACACTTGTTTTTCAAGAAATCAGCCTTATTATTCTGATTTTCATGCTTTCATGGCATATGATATGTTTTGGGAAAATTTAGCACGTAGTGTTTAGGGGATGAAGCTGGAAAAATTGCTGTAAGAAAAATATGATGGGCAGGTCAACGGGATTCATGTTGAAATTGATGTTTTTTTTATATAAACACACACCTGTATACCATGTAATATTTTACTGTTAATACGTGTTTTCCTGTAAAATCGTAAATACTGTTTCTTCAGTTCACTTCTGTTTTAATCAGTGTAACAAGAGGAAATTTATTAATTTGCGTATTCGTCAAATACGTGGAAATCATACCAGAAAGATGGTATACGGCAACGTGAGTGATAATTAGCTGTCTAGTATCGGGAGCATATTTCACTTGTGTACCAAAATGTAATTCCATAGAGCTCAAATACTAACGCGATGAATTTGCTGTTTATGATACACTTGTTTAGGTTATTTGTATGTATTTTTATCGTATTTGCAGTTTGTGTTACATCAACTTGTTTGAGCAATAGGGTCGGATCCCGGTGGGGATTAGTTTACCCTTAAAATATTAAAGTTTTTAAAAGTGGAATATTCAGTTTTTTGCTGAAGAATCTCCTTATAGATAACACCATTTTGCTCCTTAAAATCCAATTTTTTTTTGCGGGAGAGGGCCACCTGGACCCCCTCCTTTTTTTCCTTACGTTGTTGTTGGTACATCAATTTTTTTAAGGCATCCCCGTAAAAAACCTTGAGCTGCCCCTGTTTAGTCATGAAGCAGAATTACTTTGAATGAAATCAGAATTATAATTAAATATTACTGGGGGTGTTCCTACTTAGTGTTTTATGAGATAGAAAAGGTAGGCTCATGCAATCATGTTAGCGATCTCCGTTTTAGGAAGGTAAATGTCAGTGTTTGGCAGTTGTAACTTGAAATGCACTATGTTGCTTAGAAGGAATGATTATAATTTATTGTTTTTATGCATTCAAATTTGTGGGAGAGGAGGTTTTGGTAAATGTCGCCGTCCCGCCCTGTTTAAGTACACCAATAAATACACTTTATACTTCAGCGTTAACCCCCGACCCGAGTGTGTCATGCAAACTCTCGTAAAGCAATTTCTGTATTGTAAACGTACGGCTATTTTATTTAAATAGTCAACATTTAGGTTTTAGTTTTTCTTCGCCACCTGTTGCATTAAAAAACTACATACTTGTAAACTGTTGTAAAGTTTTATTGTATTAGTTTACGTTATGTTATAAAAAATAAATTATATATTTGCTTGTACTCGTTTAGTGGCCAGTAAGCATTTTTTTATTTTTGCCTACTTTTACATGGAGTAAATGACGATAGTGAATATAGCGTGTGTACAATATCATTAAAACAATGTTTCATTTAACGTGATGCTAATAAAAAAAACTGCATAGTGATAGCCACCCGTCCGTTACCTACGAGAGATGAATATTACAAACCATTATGAGACGGAATCTACCATTCTAATGTGAACATATTCTTAAATGTTATTCGTAAACACGCAAAATTTATATTTAAGGAAAGAAAGGTCGAATGTGAAATGGTAGCTGAACGACCGAGAGAGCATTCTGTATTATAAATTATGTTAAACATGCGGTTTGTAAAATGTCGGCATGCTTGTGTTGTAAGTTATTCAGTTGTTTAACGCGACGCTTTAACTTTACTGGAAGGATGAGGTAGAGAGAGAGAGGAGAGAGAGAGAGAGAGAGAGAGACGTTTAAATTTGTGAAGAGATCGTAACTTGAAATAACCTGTTTTGTGGCGAGATGAAGAATGTTGATTCAGGAACGAGTTGGGTCGAGAACGAGTCTTAAACAATCTTGAGGCATTCCGACTAATTTGGTTTTACTTGGTATTAATTTTAATATCGTTACCTATCCGATCGATGTATTTCTTAATTTATATTTTATCTACAGATTAATTTCATTTATTTTATCTACTGTTAAAGAAATCAGTTTAATAATGATCGTGTGTTATCAGGTAGTGGCTACGTGATAAGTTAGGAAAAATAAATTGGTAGGCCTAACTCAGTGCGTGTTATCTGTTCATGGAGTAGTCAAGAAGCTTTTTCATATGGTAAAAATAAGCTGCAGTCAAATAATTCACATTACCAAATTGGAAATGCTGGATTCATGGCACAATAACAACTCGCAATTTTTTTGGAAGAAAGTTATTTAAATAATTTTTTATAAGGAACGAGTTCCTTTGGAAACGTACGTCACTTTTACTGGTTGTTTAGTATTATGTTCTAATTTTGTTTTGAGAATTCATACATTTTTAAAGAAAACTACTAAATGACAACTTAGCAAATGACACTTCGGGCTTGAATTGAAGCAGACATATGCGCATGTATTTTGGCTTACTGTTTAGTTTTACAATCTTGATTTCTGCTTCATGTTGGAGTAATCATAAGGACGACTTCTTTCATATATCCCGGTAAATTTGAAATCGTGGCGATGTCCGTGATTGAGATCTTTCTTGAAGAAAGGATATGGTGTCAATGGTAGTGACAGTTCCTAAAATACAGATTCTTCCTGTGATAACACGCCTCGCATATCGTGAAATAATTATACGTAACGTTAATGCTCTAGTTTTTTTTATATATATTTTGGGAGGGGGGTTGGCGCCTGTTGTGTACCACGGTTATTAATCGCGTTGTTAAACTATTCTCGTACTTTGGCCTTCGCCGTTCAAGAGTCCACTTTTGTGACTTGCTGCCTGTGTTTTTTCTTCTGGACGATTAATTGCTGTAAGTTCGGTTGTCACTTTGTGTGGAGATCCTCCAAGCGTGTGTGTGCCTCGCAATAAAGACGCACGCATCGCGCCTGCAAGGTGACTGAGGAAGATGTGGTTGGACCCAACGTGGACTGTCGACGCCGGCCGCCGTGACACCGGCCGACCTTGATCCCGGCGACGCATGGCGACCATGTCCGCGAGTCATCCCCTCTCCACTCTTTGGCACGTGTCCCCCCTCCTCCCCCTCTCCATTTCTCTCTTCCCGACACCCCAACCCTACGCACGCGCGCGCCATTGACCCAATTCGGTTCCTCCTTGGCTCCCGACGACCCTGAGACTACAGAATGAATCCCCCCTCCCCATATCCTCCCCTCCTATGCTTCCCCCCCTCTTCCTGTTACGTGGTTCATTCAGCGAGTAGTAGTCGTAGTGGAGCTGCTCGGCGCGTTGCAGTTCGGTTCAGTCGTCGGCCGGCGCCGGGCCGAGGTGGCTCAGGGAAAGCCGGATCCCCGCAGCAGCATGGATGTCCTCTCGGTGAAGATGTGATCTTGAAGCCTATTAAAACGAAACTGGGCCCGCTCTGGAAGCTTGAGTGCTCGAATTGGATGATCAGGGTTTCTTCTTCCATTTGTCGCGAGTTCATTCTTGTGCAGCTGTGGGTCGTAACAAGAATCGTACGTGATGGTGGAGAAGCCTGGATGCAGAATGTAGTTTCGGAGCCAGTAGTTGGAAGTTATCATTCAGAATGAATTTTTCTAGGGTATTCGGCGTACTGTACTATATTACAGTTGTTTTTACATCTGGTGAATGCCATTTCGTAAGTAAAGTCGAACGTTTTACTCTTCGGAAACAATATCTTAATTAACTGAATGGACGAGAAGATAGTACATGAGCGTCAAATATTCTGGAAACCAAACGATGACTAACAACAGCTCACAGAACACATATCACCAGAACTGTCGAGATTCGTTTTGGGATAGACTGTTGCTGCCCTATCTGGGTACCTTCAGAGGATTAGCACACATCTGTGAAAACGCATCTTCTCCCACTCTTCCTCCTGAAAAATCACGCATTTTGTATTTGGATGACTATAGACGTCCAGGCTTCTTTGTTGGCTAGAGATCTTCCAAATTCTAAATGCACTTGTTACTTATTACTGAATACACGAGAAAACTCCCCGTAATCATTACTATGTGTCATGTAGCACTGTTGATGTATTTGGACAGAAGCCTTATCTAGTATAATCAGCAGTTACTTATAGTTTATGCTCAAGCGATAATGTCACAGCAGGGGACCGACCTACAGTGTTGTGTGTTCGTTGCTATGTTGACACTAGAGACAAAACATCAGGTTGTTTTGCGGCAACTCGAGTGCTTATCATTATACCGATTGCTTAAACAAAACGTCGTGTAGGTTGAAACTTCCAATGTTGCCAGTATGTAAGGAATCCCACAAAATATGAGGAATTTAAAATTCGTGGAAATTTCGCATAAAATTATCTTGTGGAATTTGTACGGGAATGTTCAGTTTTGAATAAAATCAGAAATTGTTTTAAGTATTATTTTTTATATAATTTATTTGTACATTATCATAAAGGGCCATTAATTTTTCGCGAAAATAATTTTTCCCCACTCTGTTTTAGTGCCTTACGTGCACATCAGCCATTCTGCTTCATGGCAATTGGTGGTGTCTCTTTGTGAAATGACGCCTCTGATTATGTATCATTCAAAATAAAGCTACTGCAACACCACACGTCTGTGATTTGCGGGTAGAACCTCGAGACACGTGACCGCTAAAACATCCAAACATGACTGTGAAGTAGAACTGCAGATATGAACGTAAGTCACTGAAATATAAACTGGGACAAAATTCTTTTCGCGAAAAGTTCTTAGCCTTAACTATCGCGTATGAGGTCACCCACTAATTAAAATTCATTATATTGTAATGTATTTTCTTTGACGTTTCACTTTTGATAAAACGGAGTGAACTCAACAAGTTATCTGCGTAGAACAAGGACTTGATATGAGTCGTAGAGCTTTCCACTGTGTGGGGTTACCAGTCTGGATTTTGGGATGATTGGCCTGGCAACCCTAGAAACATATCGCTTTCGGGAGCGTTGTTAGTGTCTTGTAGCCATTTCATCTGTGTTAGTTTCTACGGAGACATCACAAATATTGAGAGAAATCTCCCTTTCGTTAAGTATTCGTTTTCCGGTTTGCCGAAGTTCCTATGCCCAGGGGAAGATAAGTGTAGTAAAGATGTGCCATATTCAAAACATTCATCACTGTAATTATAAGTAAAATTTTTCATATTTTGCAATACACATTAACTAATCGTGATACATTAACATGTTGATCTGAATATCAATAAATGTTAGGCACTAAGCTAGTACATGTTATTGTCCAAAACATTTCATGGAAATTCAGTAATGGGATTGCACGTAGTTATACTTTAAATTTTATGATGAAATTGAAAGAAAAATTAGCTAACCATTAAACACCGACTGGAAGTTAATGAATTGAGAGAGACATAGAATAGGAATTTCTCCAATAAGTTCATATGCCTTAAAGAAACACTTGAGCCAGTAGTGTATACCATTATGACTTTTTTTTTTTTAATTTGCATTGCACAATATTTATGATTATATTGTTTATAATTGTGTTCGAAAAGGTAAACAGAAAATTATTTTCAAGCTGGTTTTGTTGTTTTATCACATTTCCTTCTATGTGAAGTCTCAAAAACTATGATACCCCCTTCCCCCGGGGTGATTAGTTGCGCAGACCGATAATGTTCAAGCAACTTGTAGATGTGCTTGAGATCAGCGCCAGAGGGTGAGTTGAACACGTGTATGCCCGCTCCCTGGTAGATGGCGGCACTGTCGCCTTGAAGTGATGCAAGTGGCAGCGGCATCACTGCTGCCATCTACCGGACTGAGGATCACGCTCGCTGCGCGGGTGCCGGACGCGTGGTGGAAGTACGAGCATTGAATATAGTACGAGCGATACTTGCCGTGCGACAATCAACGTCTTGCTACAATTTATATAAACAGTCGAATGTGGATTCTTTTTGTCCAATTAGGTTTTACTGTCCAACGAATTATTTTTAAAATATTTTCTTGATTTACGTCTGTTAACATATGGCATATGTAACTTTCCCTTGCATGTTTGTTTTAGTTAATATTTTGTTCAATATTATCTCTTATTTTTATTTTTTTTTATTTTTTTTTTTTTACTATACGTATATTTGTGGACGGAAATAACGTGCGAATTCAAATGGAAGAGAGTTGTGATTGGCGACGCATAGATTCCCGCATAAGAAAGTTGGAGTTCACCAACTTACTGTGCAACTATGTAATGTGTATTGTTAAGGCTATGGTTATGCGAGATCGTAGCGCGCAATCAGAGAATGGGTTCATTTCTTACTGTTATTTGTATGACTATGATTAATTAGATTGTTGCACCAGCACGTCTACGATAACGTTCGTAGATAAAAAGTACCTACGTTTCGCAAGCTTACTGAATAAAACACGTTTCCAAATTTAAAAACAAAATTTAAAAGAAGTTGGAACGTCATTTTCCATGGTTGGTAGACAAGTTGGTTTATTCCATCCCACGAACAAGTGCTCTTTTATTACATCTGATGTCATTTTCAGGAAATTAAGTTAAGGGCGCCGTCTACCCGCGCGTGAGAGGCTCAAAAGCGACGGAGCAGTAAGGTCGACCTTGAAGCGCGCATCATATGCCGCGTTGCCTCAACGAGCCAAGCGCTGAACTAGCGTGCAAGCTTCCCGCCGAACCGTTTTTACCATGGGACATTAAGCGATGACCAGGTAATTTTATCTTACGCGACGAAAGGGAAAGAGTCGCTCTACAGGTCTATAATATTCGGAATATCGTGAAAATGATTACTCTTACATAAAAATCAGCGTAAAAAGTCCCGATTCGGTCACTTTCACACTAAAAAAAAAAAAAAAAAAAAATACTTGTTAGGAACGATAACAGTTAATGGCAAAACTATATACCTGTACTAAGATCCTTAAATGCTTTTCATAGCCTAACCACGTGACAACATGTTGAATGGTTTTCGAATGATATCAGGATTGTTAAAGGTCTGCGCGCCCCTTCACGATTCTAGTAGACGGCGCACTTAATGGTATCATAGAGGAACGCTGCAAACCAAATGGCTATACACAGCGGACCACAAAGAGATGTCAGAAAAGTGCACTCATTCATAGAATAGAAAATACTTGGATTCCGGCGAGAAAAGCTGACTCGCAGAGTGCGGTCGTGAAAATAACAAACCACGCCAATAGCACAGTGGCGATGATTCAACATTGCGGTGATATCTATTGGGGATATAAAGTTCGATTGTTAGTAACTAAGACGCTAGGAGACGCGAGCAGTATAGTGGTACAATTTCCGATTACAACTATGAAATCATCACTCAAATGATGACGCTGACAGTATGTTTTTACACACACAAGAAAATAGTGCAGGGTAAATATTCAAAGCAGACAACAAGCTTTAAAATGCATTTTTTAATTGAAGACTGTACCAATATATTTTGTAAAATCGAAACGTACATAGATCGCTACATAAATATATATTTAATTTAATAAACCAACTAGAAAAAGTTATATTTATGTCTTTCTAAGATTTTAATAAATAAGATTGTTTTACCGGCGTAACTACGCAGAAAATAATGTTTATAATGCTAAACCTACTGCTCTCCAAGAAGTTTCGGAAAGCCCAGTTCCAATCATAGGATATTTTGAACAGTATTAAGGGCGTTCAAGTGGGGAAAAATTCATAATTTTATATTTGTATAAAATAGTGTTAGTTTTGTAGACATTACTTCAGAGAACATTAACATCTAACGGAAAAAAATTAGCTCATCTAGTTTTCCCGTAATGTCACTTCAAAGTCAAAATTTGCATATTTTTACTTCATACAAAACTTGAAAACCAGTAAATATAAT
>PNEQ01097348.1:0-58212 GCA_003012365.1 Medauroidea extradentata
TGGCAAATATATGTAAATTAATTTCTTTCTTCCCTATTCCTAATATGTTGTCTCTTAATATAATTAAAAATGGTAATTTTTCAAAACTATTCATACCATTTTATTATTTGAGTAGTTTGACACATGATCCGTGCTGTAGTAAGTAGGGTAATTGCTTTTACAGCCACAATATCCTTTAACCCTATCTAAAAACGCTACAAAGCGAACTAAGAATGGTGGAAATTTCCATCATGGAGGCAGTAATGTAGGTCTATTTGTCATAGCTTTTAATAGACACGGGGGGAAGGGTGGAAAAATGGAATTATCTAATATTGAGGCCTGGAGACTGTCTGGATTTGGTAATGTATTGATGGGCCAGTTCTCAGCATATGAGCTCTGAACTATTGCAAGTAGATTGCAAGGATTTCACAATTCTGGGGCTGTAGCAGGAATCAAAGTCTTTGTTGTGGGAGACTGCATGAGCTGCAACTGGCTTTTATTGTGGGCAGATGTTACATCCAGCTAGGGCTTTCTTTGTGTCAGCTCGGTGGCCATTCATTCTCTGTCTTAGAGTGTTGGTGGTGAGGCCTATGTACTCTGTATCACAGTGTTTATATTGGAGCTGGTATATGAGGTTTGTTGTAGCACAGTTTTAGCTGCCTTGGATGAGCTATGTGTGGTTTGTCAGTCTGCTGTTGAAGTAGGTAGACGGCTGATGAGTGGAACGGGAACCACAGCGAGAACTATCGCAAGGGTGGGAATATCTGGGGTTGACTGTTTTGCTGGAGGTTGTGAGTGGTGGGAGTCACGACCACGCTTCCGCAAAAAAATGTGTGTTGTCCCTTTGTGCGTGTGTATCTATTTACAAGTATCATCTGTAAGTACTTGTACCTCTGTGTGTTATATCACTTTGTTAGCCTAGCGGCCTATTTCCCACTGTTGTCATATGAATCATATCTTCAGTGTTCTATGGCACGATTCCCAGGAAATACTGTTTACCCATCAACAGTGTAGATTTATTAACTTTAATGTCAAGCACAGGCCTAGAGGTATGTAGGAGTAAATTGACAGATTTTACAAAAATAGCAGTAAGACTTTAAAAATGAGTTGCTAGCACTGTTAAAAATGTTCTCGTTTAACCCTTATATAATGATAATATGTCATGATTTAGTTGGTTTTGAAAAAAAAAATGTACATATGAATTACTAAACTGCAAAGTTTGTTTTGTTAAAACTCTGTCCTGTAAAGTATTTTACTTTGACTAACACTTTGAAAGAAAAAAAAAAGCATTTGTTGTAGATATTGTATTTAAAAAATTTGTACAAAAACTTACAATACGATTAAAGTTTTTAAAAGTTTTGACCCACTCTTTTAATAACTGTACTTTTTTCTCTGTTCCATTACTCATAAGGAAACCCAAAACATAAAATAACATATAATACAGCACACAACTTGAAAATACTGTTAGAATTATACTGCATTTCAAATTTGTACCTAAAAACAATTAATTTCCCTAAGTCTGAATTGTTTGCCAGTAAAGCAAACCAATAGTAAGGGCAACTGTGATGTGTGCATTGTATGCCATATCACTGTCGCATTGAACTATGCTTTCCATCAAACATTTATTTCTGTGGAACTTTACTGCAACCTCAACATTTGATTGCTGTTAAATCTTTGGCAAAGTTCAGTGCTTGACATCATCTATGTTTCACTATATTTTATTAGTACATATTTAGATAACATTTATCTGAAAAGGGAATTTTGAAATTCGAAAGACAGTTTATAATGTATGTAATGTCTTGCAGTATCAGTCTGCATTTGTCTGAAGTGTGTTTTCCTTTCCTAAAGTATTGGACTTGGTTATACATGGAAAAGTTGAATACACTTCCCAACCCACTTCAGTACAATGCATTTTAAGCACTTCCATTCTAAGGCTGTTCAAGTGTGGAAAATTAATTATTTTACTTTTCTTAAATTGTCAGTTTTCTAAACATTACTAGTGAGATCATTATCCTCCTACTGTTAACTTAGAGGGCATAGAATGTCTGTAATGACATACTAAATTTAAATGTTGCTTGTTATGGCAGCATTCACCCTACATAAACTAACACACTTAGGTACTGAGATGAAAGAATTACGTATTTCTGAAACTAAATGTCAATGGCTACATGAGAAAAGTTAAAGAACACAAAACAACCTATTTTTGAATTTGGAAAAAATGGTCTGAAATCAGACACAAATAATTAATTTTCAGCATTTTTCTCTTAAATACAGAAAATAATTACTTTATATTTTTTATAAAAATTCAATACAGATTATTTTATTTCAATTAGTGTATTGGTTTTTGCTGGGTGTATGCTACAGTTGTTGACCTTGACATGCCATTGTAGGCAAATTTTCCATAGGAGGATGAAGGTGGTATCACAGTGCCCCAATGAGCTAGAAACAACAGTCCCTACAAAACAAAATCTGAGCATTAACCAATAAAAAGCAAGCATCAGTCAGACAAAGTTACTGGCCCAACACCCCGATGAAAATAGGTTTATTTCTAATTTTCTCAGTGTCGACCCTGCAAGGAAAGGAAATGCAACATTACATTACAAAATTTACTTACAACTGAGAATGCACTACTTGGTATGTTTTACTTGTTTGAAGTATGTTTTTTTAACCATAACACTTTGAAAATAGATAAACTTCATCAAGTATACCTTGACTTCAGTTAATTTTCGCATAAGATATTCTTTGCTTGTTTACGAATAAATAATGGGTAATAACGTTTTTTTTTTCTTCTTAAAGTATGTACTTTCATCTCGGTGAAGAACATTATGCATTATGTTTTTGTTGCCTTTCCTTTCATAAATTTTTTTTTATAATTTCATTCGTATTTTCACAAAACAGCTGATTGAAATAATACATTTAATTAAATATGGTGGTACCTACTTTTTGGTACTGCTGAAGACCATACCACAACAAGCCACGTGTCGAAATTTCGGAGTACCTATATTGTGAATGCAACCAGAATCGTCGTGGCTGTCTTGCGTGAAGTACTGTTGTGTCGGAGCTGTTGTGTGGACCTCGTCAGGGCATTGTGAATCCATGTGTAATGTAATCACTTGTAACATTACATACAAATATAAAATTATGTATTTTCACACTTGAATTACCTTAAGTCAACTTTGTATTGATATTTGAGTAAAGTTTTATTTTGTTCTAATCTGGTTTCGCATAACAGGTGTCAGCTAATTGTTTTTGTTTTTATGTTACTGTGAATTACAATATAGTTACTCTTTTTAATTTTATACATTTATTTACTATACTTTAATTTAATTACTGTTTTTATAACTGGTTTAGTTAATTAATTTTACACAAAAACAGGGGTAAGCAGCTATTACCTGCTGCTGTTGTTAGCTACTGCTGATATTCGTTGCAGCTAGTCAATATTGCTAGCCTCTGTTAGCTGCTAGCATCTGCTGCTAAGTGCTGCTGCTAGCTCCTGGCGCTTCTAGTTGCTGCTATCAGCTGCTGCGAAACTATACGATGTAAGACTTTTCAATGAGGAAATATTAGCTATAAATTACTGTAACTCTATATTTTTATGCTTAGCATCCTTAATAGGGAATAATAGACTACATACCTGCTATCTGCATTATTTTTTGTCAATTTTTGGGATCTACAGTACCCTAAAGTATAACTAACGTAATCCGCACAAAAAAGAGCCATGAATTACTTAATGAAAATTCTAGTACCACTCTGGAAAACAATTTTAGATATTTAAAAATTTGGTAGAAATGAGAACGAAATGTTTGCAAACTTTCACTATTTGTTTAAAATGCAGAAATATTTCCAGATGTGAAGTAGTCATGGCACATTCTTAGGCGACGTGGACTGGGATACTGTACTCTTAATTAACGGTAGCTAACATAATTCCACAAATCAATGAAGCTTTGATTTTGACTAGTAATTGTGTAAAATCTGTACTACGTAAACTTTCAGCAGAACCCTCTTATAGTGTTCCCACTTATAACATATTTCTGGTTGTAATGCTGCCTTCATTTGGTCCCTAAAACTGATTTGTAATAGGAAATTACTCTGTTATAATGTTTTCCCACTCATAATACATAAACATTTTGTTCGGTCCCTTGAGAAACATTATAACAAGGTTCTACTGTATTACAAAATAGTAATGAGAGTTAATGTTTACAAATTGAATAGTATTTGGCATAAATTATTATATTAATGAGTTTTTCTACATAAGAGCCACAAAATACCGAGATTTCATGCCTTTCTAAAGGTGACCTGAGAACCTGTGGTGGTAAAGTGAAAACTGATGGTTAAGAAAGTTGAATAACAAGGGGAAAAAAGTTTCAGACTTTTTTGGCTGCATTGTTATTTATGAGCATATGTTTTCATAAAATAACAACATGTCTTGTGCGTGTCTAACTTCCTGGAAATACTCATTTTCTTGGTACACAAATATTAATCCTGAAAATTGAAATCTATGTTTTTATCAAAATCATGAAACAAACTGTATATAAAATGTTTTGCGAACTTAATAAGCAAATAATTCACTTATGGTAACCGTTGTTAAAAATATGGCAGAACTATTAGCAATGATTGGACTTTTTGTATATTTTACATACTGACTTTTTAAACTAGGTATTTTCTGTTTATATGGTCAGTGTTTATTTAAGTAGCACACATACTTAAGAAAATGTTCCTCCTCTTTTGTATAAATTATTTATTTTAATAACATAACTGATGAGTCAGTAGAATTACTTGTTGTATCTCTTTATAGAAACATTACATACGTATAATGATTTTTTGAGGTTACGGATGTGGTTCACTGAACACTTTAATTCTTTTAAAAAATTTTATATTCGTATGAGATATAGTTTGTTTTGTAGGAATATACTGCGGTTATTTTTTACTGTAATGAACATTTTTTTGGTTTCATAGTTTCAAGCATATTAAAATCAATATTTCGATCAAATGGTTTTATGCAATAAAGGAAAACAAACATACTTAACAGAAATTAAAATTAATTCACACTGCAGAATAGTGCCATTGACTATGACATGACATGTTTTAAACAGCATTGACATTTTTTTTTGTATTAAAAAAATAATGAATTTAAATTCAAGAAATGCTAACTTTTTAAAAATATTAAAAAAAAAAAATACAAACATTTAAGAAATGTGGTTTTTATACATGTCATGCCATAGTCCAAGGCACTGTGTTCTTCAATGTGAATTTTTTCATTTCGGTAAATAAGTTGGTTTTTCTTTATTGCAAAAAACAGTTTTATGCAAATTTTAACTTTAATATTCTATAATACAAAAACTATGAAAGCTGAAAAATTTAGCTACAGTGACAAATTGTCACAATATACACATTTAAACAAACCATGTCTTGTACGAGTAAAAACATTTTTAAAATAATTAAAATTTTCAGTAAACAGCCCCATTAATTGTTGCTAGCCATTATTTGAGTTCATTAAAACACGAGAGATAATTATTATCTTAAATTTTATACATTCCTAATTTTCATAGCTATGCTTCAGTAAGTTGTAGATAATGTGCATAATACAGTGTAAGGTAATTAGTTAAGTAATATTTTCATTTAAATGTAGCTAAAACTTTGAGTCAGGAAAAAAAATTAATGAAATTTCCAGTATAATGACTGACATGCCTTAAGCAGCAGTTTTTTTGACAGTTCAAACAACTACCCCGTTTGTCTTGTTATTGGCAAGTACAGAGCTTACATATTTGCAGCTTGCTATGTCAACACACAGTGTGTTAACGGCTGTGTTTTGCCAATGTCTCGGCACTGGGTTTTAACATGCCTCTGTGGTGTTTCAGACCCGAACGCAATATGCCTGATGTGCGGAAAGATGTTCGCGAACGTATATAACATGCGCACGCACATGGACAACATCCACGGTTGCAGTCGAGGTCCTTTCTTCTGCCCCATCTGCAACAAGATTTCCAAGAACAAGATGAGCCTTCGCTATCACATGTACTTGTACCACAGGAATTGAAACTGTGCTGATTATTTTGTTTTAACATTGGCACCAATGCGGTGATCTCTGTCATGAACATGTTTACCGTCATTTATTTTGGCAGAGTAGATATGAAACCTACACTAAGTTACTGACTACGCAAACTACAGTGTACTGTGGATTAAAGAAAATGTGTACAGGTTTTAATATGCTTTTTTTTAGTTTACTGTGTTGATGTAAGATATGTTTAATGT
The DNA here is from genome assembly GCA_003012365.1 of Medauroidea extradentata. Taxonomy (NCBI): domain Eukaryota; kingdom Metazoa; phylum Arthropoda; class Insecta; order Phasmatodea; family Phasmatidae; genus Medauroidea; species Medauroidea extradentata. The sequence goes on from PNEQ01097348.1 coordinate 6,232, forward strand.
AATATTGTTTGTAATGTATTAACCAAAGTTTAATTTTGGTATATTTGATCGAATAGTGTTAACCCTATTTCTTTAGGTATTTTGAAATTAAACATTTTCTACCTACATAGATATTTTTGTTTATTTTATGATCTCAGAGTGAATTTTGCAATGGGGTTGTGTTATAAACAGATGTGATTTTGATCATTGCTAGTGAATGTTGCTGACGAGTCGCAGGAAACCAGTGGGTACATGAAATACTAATCACAAGAAAATTAGCAACAAAAAGTAAAACAATAAACACACCAAAAGCCAAAATAGGTGTAGTCAACAAACATACAAATAATTCCAAAATAGGACTATACTGTAGTCAATATAAGAGCAGAAAATGAGTCAAGACCGACAAGGACCAGACAAAGTGTATGAAAACATTGAAAAGGGCTGTGTTCGATTTCAGTGCAATGTGCCCTTGATCACTTCTCCTTGAGTCCTATACCCTTGTTCCCTTCATGAAGTATGCAGCATTTTGTGAATTCGGACGTAGGGCACGAGAAGGGCAAGTGGCTCGTCCCCTTAGCCGAAAGGGACATTCTAGGGTGCATATGAGCCCTTGCTGTGAATTCGAACAGCGGCGTGTGTGACGTCACTTCCGGGATGCATTTTTCAAGGGCTTAAAGCATGGTAAGGGCTCTTAGACTGCTAATTCGAACACTGCCAAGGATTGACAAAGACAGTGAAGGCAACACAAACGAACACAGTGATAGAAATGGTTGTAGACAAGACAACACAACGAATACATGTGATCTTCGAACGATTCTTGTTATGGGTTTGTATTATAAACATAATATTTTTTTTTTGGACGTACGCCATTGCGGGCGATTGTTGCCATATTTCAGAAAATCCTTTTCCTTTAAGGAATTACCTGTATGTTTTTTGTATATTGACTACAGCTTACTGGCTTTTCTTCCTTTCGTTTTTGTTTCATTGTGGGATTTACTGCAATACGGCAACATTCGCTCGCAATGGCCTTTGTCCAAAAAAACTTTTTATGTTCATACAATGAGTACAGTGGAACCTCATTCCATCGTTTCTCAGGGTACTGACAAAATATTTCAGTACAAACAAACATTCAGTAAATGTGGTCTTGAAATGCACACAAATAAGAAATGGGAGTACAGAATGTGTTCCATAGATGTGGAAATCCAATTACATCTAGGTTCAGTACAAAGAGGTTCCACTGTATAACACAGACAGTGATAGTAGGTTCCCTTCAACAACAACAGAGACGTTTCAGGAACTGGTATCTGTTCCCATCTTAAGGAATACTAACAACGGACTGAGTGTGACATGTGGAAAATCTAGGATCTTATATAAGAATGGTGCTTACTTCTAGCTCGGAAAATGGGAGTACAGATGTCTACTTATTTAAGAATATAAAAGTATATGTTAAGTTCAAAAGTAGGTTATTAATTTTTTTGGTTGATTTTCCAAAATTCGCAAATCCTATTTTGATTGTTCATGTGTGAGGTGAGCAAACATTCCGCGATGGTTAACATTTACTTTGAGTAATGTATTAAATGCCATATTATGGCAAATTGTTCTTATCTTATTCTTTTAACTATTACTTGTTTCTTTATAATACTACTACACCTATATGTACTGTCACAAGAATTACTTTTTGAGATTGTTTCATATTGTACACATAATTTTTCTTTATATTGATTGAAGTGAAAATAATCAGCACTTCTATGCATTTTACTACTAGCGAGCATGGCCGTACATAGAAATATTTTTTGAGAGAATTTTGAGCTGCCATATTGTAGACAATGGTAATAAGTGACAATTTTAATACTTGACATTCTAGAGTATTGACATATTAACAAAACGTAATTGTCATTTTTATTACTGTGGTTGATTTTATAAATGTTTGTGTGGAATGCAATGCAAAGCTTTGTAGATGTATACAACTTTTTAATGTCAAAGAGGTGGTTTTGTTATGTTATTATAGGTAATACTTTTAAAATATTATAAAGGAAAATAAGAGAGAATAAAGAAAATTATTTTAGATCTGAAAAATGCCATTAACAAGTTACTTCAAGTGCAGAGGTGTACAAAGTTTATTGTGTTAATGAACATTTCGTATTATTCCACTTCATAGATTAAAATGCTGGGATAAAATTAATGTTATTGTCAAATATTTTGTATACAGTAACAATACTGTGTTACATCTTACATACAATATTAAAATGTTTTGGGCCATAAGTGTGGGGGAGGGGGCGGGAGGGGTGAAATTCGGAACATTTCAAAATAATAATTATTTCACATATGGCATAGCTGAGGTAAGAAATTAACGTGCAGTAGATTTCAAATAATGAATGTCTACATGAAATTTCATTAATATTCACTCAAATTTGACTTGCATAAAAAACAAAAAAAAATGTGTAAAATGTCCTAATGAAACTTTACTTTTCCAAAGTCACCATCACAGTAAATTACAATTTTTTTTGTGTAACTTGGCTATTACTATAGTTTGTGTGTTACATAAGTTTAGATGATTTAGACGTAGCCTACGGCATGTTAAAGTAGTTTATTTGTGGCAGCCAGGTGAGCAGAAACTTAACCAGATGGTTGGTGCTTACAGGGACGTACACGTTCGACTTCCCGCCAAGACAGATGGTTCCTCTAACATGTGACGTGTGCGGCCGCAGTTTCTCCAGCAGGTCGAACCTAAACAGGCACACTAGGGACGTACACAACAGCTACATGGGGTCGTTCAAATGCCCACAGTGCGGCGGCAAGGAGTTCAAGAACATCAGCAGCCTTCGCTTTCACATCTACAATGTGCACGTCAAGAATCAGTCCAGTGACAAGACATCCTAGAGCAGAATGCCTAGTTATTGCCCACTGTTTCGTTTGAAGGCTACCCAATTTAATGGGATAATGTATTTAGTATGAGTACTTGGCTTGCACTGCAGTGCGACTTAAAGAAAAAATAGTGGTTTTGTTTTAAAAATTGTTTATTACAGTATTGTGTATGTGGATACACAATAATTTTTTGTTTTTCTGTTTGGTGCTTAAACAATTGAATTATAAGGTTTAAGTAAATTGTAAAAATATGTGTCTTTATTTTTAATGTAATTTCAAAAACTAAATAAAAAAACATTTAAGGGGGAAAAAAGGAATGTTAAAAAATGTTTGCATTTAAAATTCCATATATTTATTAACATTAAAACATAATAATGTTAAAAATTATAAGTTAGGTTTTTTTAAATTATATTTTCAGAAACAAATAGTGTTTTTAAATCCTAAACGGTGCAAAATAATCTTAAGGGTAATGAATGACTGGTTCAGAAACTTTCTGGAAAAAAGAATAAGAAGAAGAAGAAGAAGAAGTAGAAGAAGAAGAAGATGAAGAAAAAAAATTAGGTAAATTTTTTTGCTACCCTGTTCTGCCCACAATTTCCCCCGCCCCTCTACTTTTACATATAGATTTTTTGTAGGAACATTCACAGGCACACACACAATGACTCACTATAGTTTTCAATGCAATTGGGTGCATGGTTTGAGAACTTATACAAGATTAATAATTATACATTAATTTCCATATAAGATAGAAGACCATTTTAACGTAGGTGTTGGGAGACAAATTTTGATTTCCAATAAAATCATATCCAATGCATTGTGGTCATCACAGTCACTTATCTGTTCATAACATAGACATGAAATGACTTACAGCATAGCATTATCCATGGTGTAACAGGTTCAAATATAGTGGGCTTCTGTTGCATAACTAATTAAACCCTTGTACCATCTGCCCACAACATGAACACCTACCAACAATTTATGTATCATCCAATGTAAATAATATATTTTCTTATAGTTAGATAAAAAAAAAAAGAAGTGTGTTTTGGTGCACAATTGTATTGTGTGACGTCTTGCCACATAAAATGTGACCACAGCTGTGAATTGTGTGAAAGGAATACTGATTGGAGTACCGAAGTGTATGTCATGTTTGTTGTGACACATATCAAGGTATGTGCTCTATATGTTCCTACGAACATGAGATTTGACGTACACCAGACGTGACCAGATACTCTCAAAGTCAGCGTATACAGTCAGAGCGCATCAAAAAGTCAGACAAGACATACAAAGCTGCGCAGCTGCTCATCTGACCAAGTTCAAGTGGACCAACCAAAAATTTAAATATGTAAATAATTTTTCTGCTTTCAGTCTCAAAACCTTATGATAAATAAATGCTGTATATAAAATGGCCAATATATTTACAACACTGCCGCTAGGTTCATCTATCATGTTGTTATCCAACCCTCTGCCATTCCAGACCGGGTTGTCCTTGCTTCTGTCCATGATGTTGAAATTCTCACACTTTTTAAAGTTTCTGACAACAAACCTTTTAAAATCATGTCATTGATAAGTCACGCACCTAGTGTATCAGTTGAAAGTCCTCAGATGTAATGTGGTGGCACTGATGCTCCCCACTTGTTGCTGCCGATGTGATGATACTGGCCCCACGTAATTTATTACAATATCAAAATGTAAACTTATTAGTCCTCACAAATGCTCCGGCCTCAGCGGTGAGCTACTCTTATCTCAGTAGTTCGTGGTATTGAAGGGTGGACGCATACTGAACGGTAGTCAAACACGTGGTTCAAGCAACAGCCCATTTTTATTGTCCTTTCCTTTTTCAATAAGTAATGCAACCGCGCTTACATCGGTACATACACTTACTCTTTTACACAAAACGAAACTGAAAAATAATTGAACCAAAATAAAACCAAACTCAAAGAAAACTAGCACGTGCTGAACTAAAACATAATCTCTATAACCGATAGTGGGCTGGCCACGCAGTTGATATCGTTGTAAGTTTACATCAGTGCATGAATGTTAATTCATAATGGAAAATAGTAGCAGGTCTTTCCACCGCCTTCCATCGCGGCTCCTTGGCTCTCGTCCGCGCCCCTCGGCAAGATACTCTTACCATGTGCAAAACTCTCGCAACGCCACACACGTCCTTCTCCCTCAACAGTCCAGAACAAAAGTGACCAGCTTCGGCAACTGTAATGGCTTGCAAAGATACCATGGTAACTTACCTTCTGGTAAAATGTTCTATAACATTCTAGGAGATCAAATAACCGGTCTGGATATAAGTTAATATAAACTTAAACAAGCTAAAATTACAGCAAAATCGGCAAAATTCTGCTGAGCACAATGACGTATTTAGTTATTTTACTGGATAATTATTAAAATAAAAAAGTACTAAATAAAGTTTAGGCATCAGACATTGCTGGCAGTACACTTTGCTGTACCCTCTGTGAGCCCCTATTGGTGTCACCCCTGCGGCACCATGGCCGGGCTGGCTGAACTTATTTACATATCTTCAAAACAAACACTAAGAACTTTCCAACTGCCGTAACTTTTAAAAGATAAATTTCTCGTAAAATTTTGAAGAGTCCAAAGTTGCTTGAATTTTTATGCTGTTTCAGAAGTCGTCAGAAAACAGAACTCAGAATAATTATAACTTAAAGACTATGAACACATTATTTGACATTAGAATACTACAATAAAAGGACTATTCACAAGAAATTGCATCCAGACGCGGTTTTCTGTTACTGCACTGTTTCGCCAGGCCAAATAGCGGTTTCACATATAGAGAGTGGGTTTTATAGGTGATATCATGTTCTGCAAAATAAAAATATTTAAATTAATTAACCAAGTAACTTCCTTATAAGATTATTGGGCTTAAAACAACAAACATGGATTTCTTATTGAAACAAATACTCCTGAAACTTATAATTTCATAACAACTAGCAATTTAACCATCTACAGGCAATGGACTAAAGTAGAGTGACCGGGCAACACACTGAGGCCTTTGAGTTTAATGACGGTATCAACAGTCTTTAAGTTTAATTATGGTGTCATCACTGCCCTATACTTAATTGACGCTAGGCTGACCAGCTCTGGATTCTGAAGTGTCAGTATCGCTGGCTAGCATTACTTATGCAAAAATAAACATCAAAAGGGACTTTAAGCAAAAGCCCTAGAAAACACACAACTGACTTATCGAAAAAGTATACCTCAAGCGCAAGCTGGTCGCTTCACAGTACAGCCATTGCAGCATTTTCTTGAAGGGCTCTGTATTGTGTACACACACGCCAATGAACTGCAGAGGTGGCATTATCTCTAAGAATAATGGCAACAGTAGTTTTTATTCCTTTTCAGCAAAGGCTGGATATTTTTGGCTGTGTATCAGTGATTACTGTCCAGCGCTGGCATATTGTATGTTTTCAGAAGAGCTCCAGGTCGTTTGAACAACGCTCATTTATTCCATTGTTATATTAGCAAATTGTCTATATACCTGTATTTATATGTGGTTATTTAATTCTAGATACAGTTTTTCTTTACACTACACAGTGGGTGACAACTTATGACTATAAGCTGTATCACTGTACAGCGCAACTTTTTGTTTCAACCAGACACCTTTTTTTCTCTCTTTTGGTTTGTGGTTTCCTTTGACAGGTTTTCAAAATAAGTCTTCTGGCAAGCCTACTCTGTAACTTTAATCTATTCCAAACTTTTACAAGCAGCAGAGTCACAAGTTTCTTCTACTAGCTCAATTATTTAGAGTTTTATATTTAATGAATTACTATTTCAGACATAAACTTTTGATAATTTTTACTGAAAACTTGTCATACATTTGCCTGGTAGTAGTTTGAGCAATTTATCAAGGTTCAAAGTTATTACCAGAAGTAAATTGAAGTTAATGGACGCTATTTAAGGTCATGCTCTTTTGGTTCTACTTTCTTAGCGATATAATTTATTACACCGAAATGAGAGTAGATATAGAAAATCTGTTTGGCAGTTTTATTTAAAATCGTCTTCCCTGTGTTGACAGATTTTAGCTAATTATGTAATTAACAAAATTCTGGTGGGTTGACTTTTCTTTTTTGTCAAACAAAAAAAAGTGCCAAAACACATTTTTGATATCTACTCTAGTTTAAGCTTAAAATTTTTTTTATCGAAAAACAGTATATTAACAAGATTAATTAAGATTGAGCAGCCTGTCGTGGTACCATTTAGGAATGTGTAGATCAAGGAAAGGCATGATTCATGATAGTAACATTGATTAAACTACCCATGTGTTTTTAAAATCTTTTGTATATGGATATAGGTACAGTCTACATTTTTTTTCTGTTTTGGATTCTTCCACAATATCATCATTTACTTTGTAAGTGGAGGGAAAAATATTGCTAGCTTCATAAAAAACTAAGTTCAAAATGGGGGAAGCAAGTATAAACTAAAGTGTAAAGGGTAAGAATATGATACACTGTTAACATAGGGAAAATCATGGGAAACAGACAAAGTGATGTATTTAAGGGAAAAGTGTAGTTCAGGGAAATGTAAATTCAGGATTCTAATGTAATGCCATTGTAGTTATTATTGGTAACTACATACCAGATGAGTAGGGGCAGGAAAATTTTGCGAGGTCAATCACCCATTGTACTATGCATACTCAAGCCCCATCATTTGCTCGTTGTCTATTGTTCCACTGAGTAGCAGCTAGTTGACAAATAGTCGGGGATTGATTATGCATAGGATAGTTGATTCTTTCATGTAGGTCATTGAATTCGCGAAATTTTCCTGTCCCTACAGATGAGTCATATTTAATTGTACGGTAGGTATTGTCCGATGTAGCATTCCACAGTTAAAAGATCCACACTGTGCACTATGCTCTGTTAGTCATGAGACCTGTAGAGTAGAAACAGTGAATTTTTGGGCCTATGTTGATACGCAATTTTGCAACTGCCTGCATTTTAAGTCCTCAAACTTAATCTACAGCTTTAATTTGAATGTGAGACCTGCACACATAGTTTTCAAAATTATTTCTGCGAAAAAGAAGTGTGAATATTACGCAGCTTAATATGGTCAGTTCTTGAACTACATTTATGTTGTTATCACTGAATTCTCTGAACGAATATTGGTGGTGGTTGGTAATTTACTCTTCTTTGTACTAAAGCCTCTGTGTGCTCTTATCAATTGACTATAAAATATCTTGCTTTGTAACTAATGTAATGACTGGCTTTTTTTTGTATGTTTAAGTTGTGTAACAGGTAAATTTTCATTTCACTATCACTGCTCTCCCTCTGTGACTGTTTTTATTCCGGCCATCAGTGGCTTTACACTGTAAGCTAATGGTATAATGGGATCACACTTGCTGGCAGGTCTGGTTTCTTCAATCCGTGGAAAGACAGCAGTACTGATGCAGATACAGTACTTGTATGTCCTGATACTTCGTGTCACCAAGACATCAAGAATGTAGAGTCAGTGCCGAACTAAGCAATGCCAAACAACAGTTCAGTTTCGGAAATGTGCATGCATACTGTGATATGTTAATGATGAATGTGAAATATTCGTAATGCAGCGTTTCCATATGTGTTTCATGTGCTATTAGCAAACATGTTCTAGTTTTACACATAAGGAAACACAAAAGTAATACTTGTTCATGAAGTGTGTTCATTGCAAAATCCCGTACAGCACGTCCACCGTGTTAGGTGCACCGCAAGGAGCTACTGCTTCTAGAGTATGTACCAATACCAACACTTGCAAACAGCTGTTACACTTTTTTATAGCATACTTCCACGAAACCCAACTAGAGGCTTTGGCCTCAAGTTGATGGGTGTTGTAGCTACTGAGTACTAAATTTAAGTGCCTACTCTGCCCACGCCCAAGTTGTCTCAAGCCAGTTGATTGGACAGCTGTCATACTGTTCAGCTACACTTACGTCTCTATCATAATTCACTGGGTCAGTTAATTCGTCTTCCCTGTTTGCTCCATCTCGCTCCTGTGTACTAATTTTTTGTAGAATGTTTCATTGTAGTAATGTGAAATATATTGTGAAAACTTGTAAATTTACACTACACCGTTTTAAGGCCATAGGTACTTATTTGCATTGTTTTTTAAGTATTTTTAAACTACATTGGGGAGCAGTTATTGTAAAACTGCCATATAGATTTGGTGAAAATCATTTTGTTATGTAAAAAAAATTTATATTTTGCTAGTTATGTACTTAAAGAATAATAAAATGTTTTTCTTTGAAAAAATAAGGCTGCGTAATACCAATTTTCAACAAATCTACGTGAAAGTGTTTTGATATTTGCTCCCTTATAGAATTTAAAAAATAATATTTAAGAGAACATTATGCTCAAGAACCCATTGCTTTACCACATGTGCTATTACAAAGTGGTTTCCTTTTTCCCTTAGGATGAAATGAGAGATCAAATATGAATTGTAATGCACAGTAAATTTTTTTTCTTTTTATGTAAAGCAATGTAGTATCAAGTGGACTGGTAAAAATTAGTCATCATAGTGATAAATTTTCTTTTGTATTTTTGGTAAACAATATGAAAATATAGACTTTTTAGAGTTTTGCTAATACCTGTTAATAAAATCTAATTACTACCAACTGCAAAAATTTTAGGTCCCTTGAGGTTTGTATTAAAGTGTGTTTGAGATGAATGAAAATATCAGATGAAGTTACCTGGTTAAAGGCCTTAATCTATTCAAAATCAGTTATAGATGAAGCTTAGATAAAAAAATACTGTATCATGTGTCTTGACGTTGTAGAAATGTGTACTGGAGTCATTGTTAGTCTTTGATATTTTTCTAGACAAGCTTACAAAATTTTAACATTTTGGAAGAATAATTACATCAATTGTAACATATTAAGAGAATTCACATGTCCAAACTCTAGGGTGGCAGCTGAAACACTTTTCTTATGTAATACAAACTGTAGACACTTAAAATAGTTTTGACCATTGTAGCTAAGTCTTGTTACAATAACATTTACAAAAAAATTATATGTTGACTGAAAAAGAAAAAAAAAGTGACAGATTATTATTCACTACAGCCAAACCTGATTGTACCCAAATAAATTTTATAAATGATTGTTTCTTACTGCAGAATTGGGAAAAACTGTTAATAATTATTTCTGTTGATGTTTATTAAACAAAATAAATGTTGGAGCTTCTTTCTTGAAAGTGAAAATATCCAGTATGATCATCAGAAGAGACAATGAGTAATGTTTATATAGTAACAGAAGTGCCTTGTGTAAGATATAATATTAGAAAGAAACTTAAGCGTGATGACAGTGCTTAAAATCAAAATATTTGTGCTGTAAGTCGTGTGGTAGTACTATCACTACATCTTGAAATATTATTCGAACTTCGATTCGAATTCGGGAATGTTTACAATTTTCACTTTGAGTTGAATTTGAACTGAAAACAATTTGCTTCGCTCAGTCCTAACAGAAAGGAATCAAATTACAATTTCTTCATATGCGTTAATAAAAGCAGAAATAATTATGGTAGTGGAAAATCTGACTGTGCCATTTGAATTCTTCTTGTAGTGTATTTTCGTGCAGTGTCTATGTCATGTTTTAAATTGAATTTTCCCAGACTCATTACTGGATATTAATTTGAAATTTCGAAGATATACTGTAGTTTTCTTATAATTACATTTACATATTTGTTTATTTATTAATTATTATTATTTTTTTTTAAGTTTCCTGATTACTATATAATTTGTGTTTTGAACCAAATTTTGCTGATGTAGACATTATTTCAGGATTGCTGAAAGATATTTTTCAGAGATTTTCAGTCAGACAGGCAGAAACTAAACCTAATGGAATGCTGTTTGCAGGGGCATATATGTTCGACATCGCACCGGGCCAGATGAGTCCCATAGTGTGCAACATTTGTGGACGCAGTTTTGTCACCAAGTCGAACCTGAACAGGCACATAAGGGATACTCACAGTAGCAACAACGGGCCATTCAGGTGCCCACACTGTGGCCGGGAGTCCAAGAACCGCAGCTGCCTTAGCGTTCATATTTACCAGATGCACGTCAAGAATCAGTCCACTGACAGTTTATTCTAGAGACAAATTCCTAGTTTAAATTGAATGAAGTCTGCGTATTGAACATTTTACAGTAGAACCCGGTTATAACATTTTTCGAGGGATCTGTGAAAAAAAGTGTTACATGCAGGAAAATGTTATAAGCAGGAATCAATATTTTTAAACCAATAAATGAATGTTACTCAAAAGTAACTTAAAATGTGATAGTTTATGTACAGTAAATAAGCCTATAATGAGATTAAATTAGGTTATAGTTACTGTGCCATCAGAAACATAATTAATACATACGTGGTGTGTATAATTGAGACTTTCCCACTTGTCTTCGTAAGTTCATAATCGTAATCTTCAGGATCACAGTCTTTAATATCACTGTAATGTACACTTATGATACTTTCTCAGACATTAATTTGTTTTTTACTGTTGTTTTTAGTCTACAGCATAGTTATTTTTCTAAAATAATACAGTTAAGAAAAATTTTACCAGAGTTGTGGTTAATGTCAGAGAAAAAAGTGATGTTCTATGCAGGACATGAAAATACAAGTGTTGTTATAAGCAGGAAATGACAGCATTGTGCTTTATGGAAAAATGATGGGACCAAAGAAAAGTGATGCTATATGCAGAAAAATGTTATATCCAGAAATGTTATAACAGGGTTCTACATTTGTTTTCTTGAATTTTGTTGGTGATTTAAAGAGGTTTCTTTTTTCTTTCTTTTCTTTTTATAACTTCTTAAATCTGAAGAAAAAACTTTGGTGTTTGTGGAAAAATAATTGGTCTGACCTTGTACTAAAGTCTGTTTGTGCACTCATCAATTTTCTATGAAATCTAGAGTATTTTGCATAATACAATGACTTGCTTTTTTTTTGTATGCTTAAGTAATATAACTGAGGTCAGTTTTCATTTCACTAGAATATGCATACAGTCAGTGTTCTCCATCCATGACAGTTGTGAAACCATCAATGACCTAACATTGCAAGCTGACAGTCGAATCACAGCACATCTGCGTAAGGCTGTCAAAAACTAGCTATAGTGTGACAACTAACAAAAGAACCTTGGCTGGTACCGTTCTGTGCATCAAAAGTTTTCCCTCTACCTCACCATATCTGTAGTGTTACCGTTTTACACGAATATCATTGTATAACAGTGTGCTCGTGCACGTTGTATCTCTTTCTTTATCTCAAATTTTGTGATCTTACTAGTCTGTATCTGCGCTGAATGGCAATTTAAATGTATAAAAGTCTGTGCTTCTTTACTGTCAATGGCATTTTTCAAGGAAACTACAGTAAAACCTCTCTATAAAGACCGCTCACGGTTCCCTAGATTATGGTTTTTATATAGGGGTGGTCTTTATATAAAAGGGTTTAATTGTACAGTAAAACCCCTATTTTAAAACCCCATGGTTCTTGAGGAAAGGGTTGTTATAGAGACGTTTTTGTTATAAAGAGGTTTTACTGTTTAAGCTGATCAGGTTTTTTAGGGGAATAAAATTGAATACATATTTCACTTCTCTGTATTACTAACAATTGCGCATTTACTTCGGAAACACTTTTTATTGGTTGTTAAATATTTGTGTATCTCAATTCAACCAATGCAACAACTTTGACTCATTCTACTGCACAGTAGTGGATAAAAGCTTTGATTATGTCGGTGTACGTTTCTTTAGTACTGTACAACTAAACACAAACCAATACAATGAAGCAATTTTTTTTGGCAAATTTGACACAAATTTGTTTTCCACTCACCTAGAAATAGTTCATATTTCATGACATTATGATAATTTCTTGACTTCTGACTGTATTAGAAAATAAGTAACACATTTGGAACAAAGTTTTCTCTACCACCCGCTTGCATAATGGTTAGTCACGGACCTTGCCTTACAGATTCAATGACGCCAATTCCAGTATCTGATTGCAGGCAAGAAGTTACGCTGTGCAAAACATTAAGGGTCAGCCAATGCAAACTACTGTATTGCCCTACCAGTCTTCTTATTGACCCCTCCAAGTTGCTAAATCAGACGTTTGAATCAAGATCTTCCTCTTGGATTAGCACTTTTTCCAGCAAAACCCGAACTTCTTTAACAATTTTCATGAATATTCACTGCTGCAGTTCAAAATACTGTTTTCTTCCAAAGCCTTGTTTAAGTTTATCAATGTCAGGACAGTTTTCCGTACAGTATAAAATTAGTGGATTTTTTATGTACAGCACCACACGTAAAATTGTCTACTTCAGTTACCCTTTCTGTGTTCTGTCTTCTTCCCGGTAGGTTTGACTGTTGTTTCAGAAACCGCTGTTGTAAGACTAGTCGCTTCGACAATATTATACGTCAATTAATGTGACATTTTTGTTTTCTGATGTGTGTTGCTACATTGTGCGCAATCTCACGTGCTTGGCCCTGCAATGGAGTACTTCACTTAATAAGTGAACTAATTTGTAGAAGCCATTAAAGAAGTTGTAAGGCCTACTTATCATGTAACACGGATTGGTAGGCACCTGTGTGCTACGTGAAGCGATGGTTACCGACAGCAAGCAGACGCAAGAGTACTCCTCTGATATTGGGGTCTGCGCAGGTTCTTTTGCCCACTGTCCCATTATATGGCCAGTTTACCAGATTAAGATTCGTGAGAAGGAAATTCACATGTATTCTTCTAATGTTTTTTATTTTGTTCCCAGTGACAATATCTTGTTTTAAATTGAATTTTCGTAAACATTTCTTAACATGTTATATTATTATTACTAATGTTGGGAGTGAAATACTGTAATAACTATTACAATTCATGTTTTGGATTAAGTGCAGCTTATGTAGAATTTATTTCTGGGATGCTGAAAATATTTAGCGTTTGAGTGTATATTTTATTCTCTGACAGCCTATTACTATTAGCTGTGCCAGCAATCCCATACTTTCTCTCATCCCTCCCTTAATGAAAAAAAAAAAAAAAAAAAAAGTCATAGATGTTTCTGCCTGTTGTTGGAAGTGTATGTAGTTTTATTTTCATTATATTATATGTTGTGTTACATTGTCAACTAATGTCAATATATTATATCAAGTTGCAGAAATTGGGCTTCATTTTTATTCTGTGCCATATTCATTTTTAAAATCAGGTTTGTTAACAGACTTAAGCAATTTTTTTTAACATGAGTTCAAAACAACAATTTTTTTCTCAGCATTAAAAATTATCATTTAACGTACCAAATAGGACCTTGTTAACAGTAATTCAGATTCAAGGAAGTACAATACTGAAAGGAAACTGCTGACTGAGTAACATCTGATTCTTGTGGGACCAACTCCAAAATGTCATAAAATTACGGGAAGTTAAATATTGGCAAAAAAAAGTGTTTGCTTGTGGGCATTATGAAGCATTCTGAGTCAAGTTAAGAAATACATATACTAGCATGTTAAAAAAGAATATGTCATTTACTGTGTCTGTTATTCAAATTCATCTGATAATTATTTGTGTTGATGTGTGTTAGAAAAATTTAGCATTTTTACTGTGAAAATTGTATTCATGTTACAAACAATGAGAAAAAAAAATTCATTTTGGTAACAGATAAGCACTGAAATGATTTTTCTTCAACTGCAGTAATGAAAGTAGGTTTCATTGTGTTAATGGGTAGTATTATATGATGACAAAAAAGAAAAAAATTGTACATATCACTGTAAGATTTTTTTTTTGTCCTACAACTACTACTTGGAATTATTTCGAAAATATCTGGAAAAAAATATTTTAATGATATTTACAGACTGCATTGTTGACCAAGTATAGTTTTAGTAGATTGTATTCGTGGCATGCTCAAGATGCTTCACAAAAACTTTGCCTGATGAACAGAAAGTACATCAGATGGTTGGCTGCTTTCAGGGGCGTATATGTTCGACTCCTCTCCGATGGGGAGGATGATGCCGGTCGTGTGCTACGTGTGTGGCCGCAGTTTTGTCAACAGTTCCAACAGGAACGTACACATGAGGGATGTACACAGCAACGACACGGGGCCGTTCAGGTGCCCTCACTGTGGCCGGGAGGCCAAGAATCGCAGCTGCCTTCGTGTACACATATATCAGAAGCATGTCAAGAATCAGTCCAATATCAACACATCCTAAAACCAGTGCCCAGTTTAACATTATTGGTCAAAGACCGCATATATTTTTATAATACAGTTTCCCACAGTTTTCTAGGGGTTCAATGTGTATTATTATTTTAGGCAGCAACATTCCGTCCAGCAGAAATATTTTAAGTTATTGCAACTCTGGGAATTGGATCACATCAATTTGTGGTTTAAGGTTTAAGGTATAATAGAAAAGTGCTAACATTTGTAATTTTTTGCATCTAAATGATAAATTGGTTATTATTACATTACAAATATTATGAAAATATGTTTGATAGTTAAATTTCAATAAATGCACGATTATGTTTTACAGCTGTAAATCACCCTAATATTGACAAATTTACGTGGAACAACCCTTTCATAGATCTCAGTAGAAAGAAAAAAGGTCAAATTCATTCCTGCCATAAAAGGCAGCAATTTTTATACAGTAGACTCTCAATTATTCACATTACTGGTTAGGAGGCATGTGCTAATAATCTGAAAACAATAATAATAAAAAAATCACCGCCATATTATTTATTGAAGATAAAAATCTTGACATACGGTTGTGGGAGTAACATGTCTGTGAACATTATGTGAGTAAACACAGCGTGTATTTATAAATAGGCCTAACCAAAAGTTTTTTACAAAATAATTTTTCTCAACTTTTTTTAAACTATGTATTTACAGTAAAATATTTTGCGCAGATAATCCGCAAATCGGATAATCCACACACGGATAATCGGGAGTCCACTGTATCTATATTTTTTTGTGTGAAATTTCTGTTAGTCAGAAAATCATAATGTTATAGGGGCTGCAGCAATATTAGAGATGTGGGAAACTTTGTAGATGTTGCCGTTGACTAACTGGCTTTCTTGGGGAACTCAGGTTCCCTAGCCCTCACATTCTACCATTGCTCTATTGCGGAGCACATTTAATGTAATTCCTTTACGAAACTGCGGATATCTGTAGGCTCTCAGATCTGAAGTCTGACAGTTGTTTTATGGTGTCTTGCCCTCAGATTCACTCTACATTTACAACATTATTATTGCTTAGAATACTGTTTTTACGTATCCAATTGCAGTATGCACATCACTTTTTAAAACTTTATCTAGAAAAATATATTTTACATTCATGGGCTGAGTAATCAAGTAAAACTGCAACATCCTTAACAAACTTGCAAAGAAGAACTACAGTAGTTATATAACAGTCTTACTGATTTGTTTGTGAAAAGGCAGGAACACCAAAGTATAACAGAGTAGGTTTCTGTAGTGAACACACATATTCATAGTTGTTTGAGTCTTTGAGAATGATAGGTATTCAGAGTGGCTTTGTTTTGTTGTAGGGCTGAGATAGAGTCCTACTCTTTCAGTAGTTTAGGTGGTAGTGAATTTGTTGGTGTGCCTGTGCCTTAACCTTTTGCAATGCTTCCTGTACTTTGAGATTAATGTTTTAAGATAATAAAATGCTGCATTTATAAAACTCTGTATTTACTTTTGATGTTTTAAAACAATAAAATGCAGCTTTATAAAACTTTATATTTACTTGTGTTGTGGCAAACACATTTGGAATCTGGAGTTTGTTTTCAAGATTTGATAAATTTAAGTAGAGGCCTTTTGTATTCTGTGAAAGGGGAGTTCTGAAGAAATGTAAGTTGGCTGGAACAGCACTGGGTCACAAAGTGCGAGGGACATCATTGGAACCCCACCCGGGCAGGGGCGGTAAACAACTAAGTGTGGGCCGGGATTTGTTGCCACCAAAGTGCGTGGGAATGGTCGACTTGAAGTATATGCCCTCTGACGTCACACCGCAGGGGATAGTACTGTGGGAAACAAAGCTTGTTTACAAACATGCTGATTTGTTAGTTGGTAATTGCAGAAAGCAAAAATGTTGTGTATTCATAGATTTGCACGCATGGGTAAAAAATATTAGTTTCAATTTCATAGTTAAGATACGCAAATGCATAAGATTAATGTTTACCTTAAAAAACATCAAATTCCAAACAAATAATCAATTTTCTTGACGTACATCTCATCCGGGACATGTGAAGCCAAACAGCTAAATGAAGTTTATGTTCGACTGCGGTATCCATGGAGATAGGAATTGAATCCCACACCTGACTGGAGCTCCGCCTCTTTTCAAGTTGTCCATTGTTGTGACTGGGTGCAACTTACTAGTCTGGGCAACTCCCCCTGCCCCAGTACCTGTGTAGTTGCATTAGTGTGTCTGTATACTGTAGTCGTATGAGCGTGGTGACATGTCATTTACGTGAAGGGTGCATGTAGTATCAGCCAAAACAACCCCAGTGACCACAGCTGCACTGTTTTGTAACTACAGTTCCCTAGCCCTGCCCATCTCTTCAAATCTAAGAATGCATGCTCTGAGGAGGAGGAGGGAGCGCCACGATGGCAATGCGGTGCACATGACCATTTTCCCACCCCTAGCGCACCTACTCTACTCTCTGGAAGGAGTATTTAAGAAATCATCAAATTCTGATTTCAAGGCCACTGGGAACAGCAGCAATACTGTCTGTATCCCTTCCCCTTTGCAGGCAGGGAGCTGGCAGAACTTACTAGTGGTTATCTTGCTGCTGGTTAGTTTGGTTAGATACTAAGGACAGTCAGATGGAGTGGGTTAGCCATCTCTAACCTGGGAATGAACTCATGATCATCCATTAGGAGGACATGTTTTCTGGATTCATAAACCCGCTGTGTCTTATATGCTACACCCACACCTACAATGTGAGTGGCTCAATCAGATTCTCCTTTTGCAAGAGCCGTGCCAAGGCCCACATGTCTAGTCTTTAATTTTGTAGCAAGACGTACCTTGTACCCAGTCCTGATCAAGCGGTAGCCAAGCCAGAAGCGGTTGATTGCAACCAACAGAAAGGCATGTACATTTTACAATCACAGTAGGTGGTACGCAAACCACATCCCCATCGCAACGGACACACCTGCTGGTAAATCACAGGGGACCATTTTGTCAAGGGCGAGGTGTATCCAAACTCTACGAAACTGCTTCATGGACAGTTCAGATTTTGTAGGTGGACCAAACTAGTTTCTTATCAGGGACTCAGCATCTTCAGATCATTACAGTAAACAGTTAGTTTATTAAGTGGAGTTTATTGCTAAGAAAAGTTGCTTTTTAAAATATTAAACAGAGTATGTATATATATATATATATATATATATATATATATATATATATATATATATATATATATATATATATATATATATATATATATATATATATATATATATATATATATATATATATATATATATATATATATATATATATATATATTCACAAATTAATACGTACTTGTGGCTACTCCCAAATAATTTCATTGGCATTTTTTTAATGACTAATTTTACCAGCAACAGCCCATTTATATTTTTCAAGACTACTGAGAAAATGTATTTTCAGTATGAAAATACATTTTGTACATTTAATTGTAGTTTGTAGGCAAAGTTTAAAAAAATAAATAAATAAGTTACCGGTAATAATTTTGGTGATATATCTGTTAAAAGTTTGTAGTAATGTGTTAGTAGTAATTTTAGAATTATATAAATAAGCAGCATAAATATTTAAAACCAGTTTTTATGACAAGATTTGTTTTTCTGTTTATATATAATGACTAGCAGTCCCCAGCGGCTTTGCGCGCGAGTATTATTCAAAACTGATAATATTTACTTTAATTGAAAAACCTCTTTGTACACCAGATTGGTACTTCAGTCATCTAGTGTTAGAATGACAAAGCTGCCAGTTGAGCTAACTCTGCAGCAGGATAAGTAGCTATAGCTGTCCACGCGAAAAACAGTCTTAAGTTTGTCCCTGCCGCTAATAGCGATTTCACCTGGGCCTTTATTAATTGCACTGTAAAGTTGACGTGGTGAGGTAGTGATAGACTCTTAAATGTAAGAGGTTAAACGAACGAAAAACATCTGATTTACCATGTGCACAACCATTAGTGACGGTGCCATCAATTACATATCTTCAAAATATTAACTTCAAGTTTAATGCCATTAGAATATTTTGGTGGGAAACGGTTTCGTGGAAATGTATTTGCTGCCCAAACCTAGAAATTAGTGAGATAATGTATGTGAGCTGATGTTGAGGAACCTAAGTGGAAAGTGAACTGCATAATCCATTTTACCCCTTTTAAATGACTACATGCAAACTGCACTAGTCCAATTTGCCTTGCAATTTTTGTGCGTCAGAACTGAACGTTCGCAGGCAGTTTTTAACGGAATTCGAGCGCATAACTTCCGGGAATGTAGATCTGAGCTTCAAACAACTCCGTCACGTAACGTTGAAATAATTCATGTAATCAAATTTAATTTTCAAAAATAAAATATTCATGTCCTGGGCTTATAGAGGTTGCACAAAACCAAGTCTCGATAGGTTACTGTAGAGTGGAACTACTGTATAATTTATTTATCGTTGGTCGTACTTGCTTTTCGGATCATCTGCCTTGAAAGTTTACAAACTTAGTTTTATTTGTAATAAACATTATATCTTATAAAGTAAAAAAAATTAAATATAAAATTTTAAGTACTTACCTAAGCATCACTCTGATGCGAACAACACCTCAATGTCTCTATTGGTTAGATATCATGGGTTGATGGAAAACAAAATTTGTGCTTTTTCACCCTTTTGGGTGTCGAATTTGGAAAAATTTTTTCTCACACCTTATACATTTGTATAAGTAGCCAATTGAAGTGAAAATCCAGATGGTGGCCTGTTCAGTTGAATAAAAATCAATCATTCATTAAAAAATACATTATGACCCCTGCTCAGTACTGAGAATATGAATTTCAAAAAATCTTAAAACCGTTTTGTGAACATTTCTGTATTCATCATCCTAAAGCAAAAATTTACTGTATATCTCGACGGGTTCGATAGATATGGAGGATTTATCTAAAACACGTCACAGTTCTTTTAACCTTCTAAGAGAGTGAATTTCGAAAAACCCTTGAATCACGCTGTAGAATACTTTATCAGTGTTTTGTGAACGTGAAAGACATGACAATAGCCCGCTGGGATCAAGATATATCGACGATTAATTGAAAACATATTTCACCAGTTTTCACCCCTTTTCACCTCCTTAGCTGGCGAAATTTGAGAATTTGTGAAATTGCTTTTCAGTTATTTGAGTAAGCATCATTCTTTTACAAGAATCACGTCGCTACACTAAAATCAATGTGATCAATGTTTATTGATTGTGAATTGAAAATATATTTTACCCTTTTTTTAGCCTCTTAAGGGCTGAATTAGAAAGATATAGATATATTTTAATGGTATATGGGATATTTTAAAAGCATCATTCTAAAGCAAAGAGCACTTCAATTGGTTCGATAAATATGGAGGAATTATCGAAAACATATATAATGTATTTTTGCCCCCTTAATTAAAGAATTTCGAAATGGCTTGGAGTCCTATCATAGACATTTGTATACGTAACTAATTGAAGTAAAAATTACGACGATAGTCAATTGTGTTTCAGTGATATAGACGATTCATTAAAAGCACATTTTGCCTGTTTTTATTGCTTGGGGGTCGAATTTCAAAAAATCCAAAAATTGCTTTTTGGGTATTTACGTAAGCAACATTTTGAAGTGAATACCAGCTCTCTATCCCGAAGGGTTCGATAGATATAGATAGTTAATCGGAAACACATTTAAGGTCTTTTAACCCCCTTAAATGTTGAATTTCGAAATATCCTTAAATTGGTTAGTATGCATTTTTATGAGTGCCTATTAAATTAAAAATCACAATGACAGGCCGCCGGGTTCGAGCTCTATCAACGTTTCTTTGGAAACACATTTCACTCTTTTCACCCCCTTAGAAGTCAAATTTCGAAAAATCCCTTTTTAGTGCTCGCCTATGACCTGAGGGGAACCCCCACAAAAAACTTTCATGATTCTAGGTCCAGTGGTTTGGCCTGCAGTTTGATCAGTCAGTCAGTCGGTGTTCATTTTTATATACAGAGATATTGACAACTGACACAAGCCAGGTTAGTTGTGTAATCAATGAAAAATAACTTATGAAGAATAACTTATCACACTTAAATTATAAGGAAATTCAGTATTTTCACTCTACAGAATTTTATTTCCAGAAAACAACACTACAGCAATTTACATTTGCAGATTTTGGTTTTCTGTCAGCTATCTATGCACACGGTGCATGTCCTGAGTGTGACATAAGAAACCAGAGATTTGCTTATGTTGCCAATCTTATTTCTCCAACAACATTAGACTGTTTTATCACTGGCATATAAATTGTCTCGGCCCATGTTACAAAAAGAGGAGGAGAAGACGTGGTAGAAGAGAGAGAGGAAGAGAGTATGGTGCAGTGTTTTGTGTACCCCTAAAATGATTAACAGCGTGACCTTCAAACTACAAGCACCCCCTTCCCCTTGGCGGTCAAACTCTGTCCCTCACCCTTTCTCTCTGTCTGTCTCTCTCTCTCTCTCTCTCTCTCTCTCTCTCTGTTGCTTGCCATGGGTGCTTAGTCTCTCCTGTCTTTCGGTAGCTGTCAGAGATAATATATTACTATCTTTCCCCTCCCATTCCAACTGAACCTCACTGGCACATGCAGGAGTGAAAGTGTGGTGACACAGCTGGGCAGACTGTTAGAGAGAGAAAGAGAAAGCTCCGACAAGTGACATTTACATGATGCTTGCGTGAGATTATCAGTGTAAAAGTAACACGCTCATATGAACTGATGCAACAAATTAACGAGCAAAGCTCCCTTGGAAGTTACTAAATAAAAAATGAGCTGCACTCTACATTAAATTCCAAAAAAAGAAGCTCGCTACAAGGAGCACGCAACTTTGTGTTAGCTCCTTCTAACCACTGCTAGGAAGTTAACCACGTGAGATGAGACCCATCCTGGATCTGGTAGGGAGAAGTTCAGAGTGCTGGGTGATGGCAGCACTTGTTTTGTGCCCAGTGAAACAGGTCAATGGTCCAGTTCAAGACGGCAACATCTCAAAAGATGACATTTTTTCAGTTATTTCCTACTAAGCGTGAACAGCTTTCATATCTGTCAATTGTCAATTCTGTACTTTTAGATCAAAAAACATAATTATATTTGAGAGAGAATTTATTCTGCGTAATAGTCAGTAAGAAAATTTTAAACTCCAATACATATATAACTTATAGTCTTGAACTAGGCCATCGAGGTGTGTTTTGTGGCTACGTATTGAGACATAGTAGATGAGCATGTATATCATTGTTAGGTGTTCAGTTTGCCTGTTCAATAATCATTCTTGCCCCTTGGCAATTTCAGGTCTAAGAAACCCCTAAACCACGCAACCTAATATGCCTTTGATGGTCGAGTGCTGCAGTCAGCACTACTTCCCCTCACGACTTATAGACAGGAAAATCGCACACCAGCATAAAGCCTCTCAGTATAAGAAAGTATTGAGGGCAAGTGAAGAGTGAGCAACTGTAAGTGTACATACAATTATGTTTCGAAGTCTTTAGAGGGCAATTACTGTAGCAGGCAGGAACCGCAGCTTTGCACATGTTAAAGAAAGTTGTCTTTTTAATACTTTTCTCGAAAGCATACTTTTAAGAGTAAAAATTCAAAAACTTTCATTTTCTTAGTATAGTACAAATGTTTCAGTGCTTTTACAATACAAGATGTACTCAACCTTTTAAATAAAAATTTTTGGCTTTTTGGTGACACAGCCAGTTGTCTAGAAAAAAATGGGCTTTCTTTACATTGAAGTTCGGTGTCCCTTTTACTTCAACTTAAAGTTGCCAGTAATTCCATTATCTTCCTTCGAGTACCATTTTTTCTTAAATTTGAAGAACGTTATTCATGCTGCTGAAAATACATACATGTCCACTAAAAATACGATAGATGTATAACTTGAGTGCAAAGTTTTTAAAAAGGTGTTTTGTAAATAAGTTCAGAAAAACTACGTATGCATAATTAAGACACTGTACATCCGTACATGAAGTGTAGTAATCTATAAGATCAGTATTGATGAACTGTGGCTTAGTTTAATTGCAAAGTACTGCATAGTTTATTTCCTATGGACGAGTTTGGCAGGAGATATTTTGTTATCCCTATTTGAGTTGGAGTCAGCAAGGGGGCTATAATTGAGAAATAGCAGCAGAATTAACATCAGTTATGCAAGTTGAAGAGAAAAATCACATTGTTCATAATTTTTTTAAAACAGTCATTACAGCTTTAACTTTTTATTATAAAAATAACAAATAGTTTAACTATTAAGAAAGCTTTGAAGGCCTAAGACACGTTATTGATTGCTTCCTTACCAATTTGACAGCAACTAATGGTGAATATTGCCTCTTTCCAAATAACAACACAACAACCTGTAATAGGATGGATAACCTTAAACCCGGCCAACATACAGTATGCAGAGCTTTATATTGCGTTTACTAGCTGATAGCATTTACGAGGTCTGTGTAACTATCACAGAACAGTGTGGTAGTGTCCCCCCCGCTATACCTTACCACTCAACCAAATACATTGTTAGCTCCTTGGTGTTTGGCTAACCTATTCACTTTAAGTTTATACATGAAAATACATCATGTTTATTAGAGATATTAATGCGAGTCTCCTGAAAATGTATAAAAATAATAGCATTTTCAGACAGCTATAACACCAAAACTACCACCGCAGGATTCGTAAGACTCAAAACTGTAGTGCTCTTTATGTTCCCATATGAAAAAAAAGTATATCTGGGCCAGATCTGGCATCAGGGATAGAGAAATTTACACTTATTCACATCTGGCCCAGATCTGGCCACATTCAGATATACCTATAGTAACTTTTTTCCATCTGGGTTGTTCTCTTTTTGAAGATTGACTTGTCTGCAACTATAGTAAAATAGTATAGGTCTGGCCTCGAACTTTAACTTTGGAGTTCAGTAATATCAATAAACTTTGATGAATACTAAGAGGGCTGTAGTCTTGCTGTCTTTCATTAATTACTAGGAAATAATACATTCAGACTAATAAATCTCCATGTGAATTTCACTGCTTTCAAAAGTAATGGCTGTTGACAGTGTCTTCAAAAATACATACATTAGGGTTCATATCTTAAGTATAAGTGTCTTTATCAACACTGCAAGTAATGATGCTTCGACACAGTGCTAGGATATTGTATCATTAACATCACAAGCTGACACTGGATACTGCCCAATTGATATTCATGCCAGTCCACACTCGACTGAGCATAAGTTATCAGCAAAATAGGTAATCGTTAACAAAATACCTATTGTTTTTGTTGTAGATATCAATTCATATTAGTTTTACCTCTCATCAAAATAATTTCACATCCTATAATTTTTAATACAATGATTTCAAAATGAAAATATGTATTACTTTTTGTGGACTTACTTGTAGTAACAACTATTCCTTATTTTATTTATATATATAAATATGTATATGGTCCTCTTGTAGCGACTGTCTATTTAAACTATGGTATGTGATATTTACAGTGAATGTCCACCATCATCTGTGCGACACTGTGGAATAAACCAGACACTCATGTTCGCAGTGCTGCCTATATGCTGTGTAACCACGCCTAAACTTCATGTGCATTTCACACGAAAACTATGAGTCCTAGAGTGTCACTAGAAGAGGACCTTTTTTATTACTAAGTTCACAATATCCAATAATTCACTTTTAAATGTTGGATTGTGTTTACCATAAAAAATTGCCAACAATTTAAAAATGGCCACCCCTTTTATTTTTGTTAGGGGTTGAATGTATCAACTGGCGTTTACAGTTGGTTTGTCAGCCGTATTGTTATGAAGAGATATCTTGAGTTTTGTCAGTTTACGTCGATTAGTATTCGGTTTATGGGGAAATCAAAGTTTTAAAATTTGATTTTCAAAGGCGAATTACTACTCCCTTAATATTATGGTTATAAACTAAATATATACATATATTTTTTTCCACAAAAAAATTTGCCATTATTTATGAAAAAAAAAATGCAGATGTATCACTTGAGGAAACGTTTGTGCATTTCGAAATAAATTGGTGGAATAGAAAAAAATTTTCACATGTTGAGTACTAATACATAATTTTTTTTTAAATTGTAGGAACGCATCAATGACATTGTCATTAAATCATTTTTTACAAATTACATCTGTTTCAGTTATTTTGTTGATGTAACTGAGCTAGTTTTTCTGTGGGAAAGTTTCCAGACGAGTACAATTTTGACATGCATCATTCGTTACTAATGGTTGTAATTTTTTTTTTGTAAAACTGAATACCTAATGTTGTTATAGATACAGTAATGTTTACATCTTGATTCCTACTATGCAGCTAGGTCAAATTAAATTGTCTAGGTGCTGATGAATTTGTTCGTTCACCTGTGTCTAACCTTTTTGCAATGTACTTTTGAAATTACTTGTGCTTTGAGATTAATGTTTGAAAATAATGAAATGCAGCATGGATCAAACATTCTATCCATTGTCATCTATGTAAGGAAGAGAAAGAAAGAAAGAAAGAAAGAAAAAGAAAGAAAACTAACTGAATAAAAAACGTGTATATAAGTGAGAAAGTGACAGATGCTGAATTTCTTGTTCATGGAAATGTGACAAGGCCCACAAATTATATTAGCGAGATAGCGCTGTGTAATGGAGTGTTTACTGGGTTTTAAACCTGCTAGGTAATCAGAAATGGAAAATTATGGTAAGTGCTTTGTTATCTTACAATTGATACGTATACTGTAGTTCCTGTGAAGATTTTGTTTTGTTAAAAATATTCATGTTTAGCCTTGTTTCAGATTTTTGTAAGTGGCTAATTCTGATGTTACTTGTATGGATAATTAAATTTTTAATTTTTTTGTGCTTTCTTAATGTAAGTGTGTGAAATATTTATGATGCAGTATTTAAAATGTGTTCTTTTAGTTGCAAACATTTTCTAGTTTTACGCGTGAGGGAACACAAGACAATAGAAACTTGTATGAAAGGTGCATGCATTGCACCCTGTCACATAGCACGTCGACCGTATACTGTCTGTAGTAAGGAACTGCTGTATGTATGGCTAGGACATCCACCAAAGAAATTTCTTTATGCAGCAATTGATGCAAAACTTCCTTATTGCGGAGATAAAGAGAGTTATGGCATTGTGGTTTAGAATTTACGTTATTCATAAGCAGGTAATATTTGCCTCATCTTAACCCAATGACAGGAAATCCAAAATGAACTGGATCCCGGCTCCAGCTGTCTTGACTTCAGTTTTTTAACACAAAGTTGCTCCAGGGGAATGCTGGGATGGTTTTGTAACATAGTGCGTAGCCGATTCCTTTCCTAGTTCCTGTCCTTTTGCAAAGTTGCGTGTGGCCATCGCTAATGATCTTGGTGTCAATGAGAAATATATGTTTAAATAATGTCATAATTTTTGACACATTGATTGGGTGAGATCATTCAATACACCCTGTCTCCGCTCCACCTTCACAATTTTCAGCTTGACAGTTCAATAGTAAAATGTTCTTTCTTTTTAAAGACTTTTATATTTTTAGTACAAAAAATGCGTTGTCTCAATTACATGTATGAGTCTTATGATTTATTTATTTATCCCAACATTCTCATTATTTAATCAGAAGT
Source organism: Medauroidea extradentata (assembly GCA_003012365.1). NCBI lineage: Eukaryota > Metazoa > Arthropoda > Insecta > Phasmatodea > Phasmatidae > Medauroidea > Medauroidea extradentata. Next base: position 32,818 of record PNEQ01097348.1, read on the forward strand.
TTTTATGTGTACATTTGTACAACATATTTATGTGCACAGTTAATTAGTATTACAGTAAAATAATAGTTATTACTTGCAAGTTTTCCATTTTTTGTAATTTTTGCCACCCAAGGGCTTGTTGGTGTTGGAAAGAAGTTAGCTGCTCTTTTAAAACCCGTACATCTTACGAGTTTGCAAATCTTTAGCATCCAACCAATTACCGGTAATTAGGCAAATTTGGCCAGAGTGTGTGTACAGAAGGGAAGGAAGGGGAAGTGCTGCCAATGTTTGCTGAGGGGGACCTCATCGTGTGGTGTTTACTTCGTCTGGTCAGTGGCGTGGTTCAGATTGGCAGATGGTAGACAAGTCTGTGTTGTATGGGTTCACAACTGGCATGGATGCTGCTTGACAGAGAAGATATGTCGAAAGCTGTGCTACTGTTTTTTAGTTCATAACTTCTGCACTGTTATCTCATGCATACCAATTTCTTCAATAAAAACAACAGGCTTTTTAAGGTGGCCACCTGCCTGGCACGTTACCTGCATTTGCTGCTTATTTGGATTATGTAATAATTTTTTAGGAAACTGTTAAATATGTCTCAAATAGGTTTACTGTGAATTGTCACTATAAAAAAACTTCAGAATAAATGATTTTTCACTTTAAAGTACAAATTAAAATATCCCTTTAAACGTAATACAATGAGTTCAGTTTAAAGAAGTTTCACTACTATTATCTTGTTTGTTATAAGATTTTAGCGTACTAACAAAAAGGATATTCATTCTAGTCTGTGAAAGAACAGCAAAAACAAACACGTTATAAATACTGTTTTAAAAGCTCTAAAACTTAGTACTTTTTTTCCAGACTGCCATGACTCTAAATATAATAACAGAGCGCATAGTGCACTATGATAAGAGTCTTTCAGTTGACTTTGTTACAGTCACAACTAATACTATACAATGATAAGAATACATGTTGAAATATTATAATGACTGTACAGTAATCTCTCAGTTTAATAACTCTCAAGGGACTGAAAAAAATCGTCCTTAAATTGAAGGAGTTTTTAAACTGAATGATAAAAATATGTTGGGACTTTAGATGGGACCAAAAATACAGTTGTTAAAGTGAAAGAATCGTTAAACTGGAAGACCTTAAACTGAGAGTTTACTGTATATGGTGGATAGTGGTGATAGAGCATTTGATTTACATGCCAGTGTCACCCTGATAGCTTCCATGCAGCAGATATAACGAATAACTCCATAGATGCCTGAGTCAGTACATCTTAAACCAAATCTTGTCATCTTGTCCATAGATTTGTGGCTGCAACTACCGTTCCAATATCTATAATTGGATGGAGTTATACAGTACTGAACCAGTCCACAAAGTAATTTAGTTTGAGATAATCACACCAAGTTGAAGAAGAAGGTACGAAGTATATCCTAGAAAAAGAACAAGTATTAAATCATAATAATTGAATAAATAGATGTCAGAAAAAGTTGTTTCTGCAAGGTTTATCTGGACACAGACCTTGAATATCTCAGCTCCAGTAACTTGTGGATTGGTTCTCTTCCGCATAACTCCATTAATTGTGAATGTGTTTAAAGAACTACGCTAACACTCTTGATGTTAATATTTTATTTTAACTAGCAGAAGTAACGTACTTTAATGCAATTTTTAATGTGTAACAATAAAATAATCTTTTACAAGGTAAAATCTCAAATGATACTACAGTTACAGATGTACCGAAACTTTATTAGTGTAATCACACCATCAGAAAACTAATTTTTGCATAAAAGAACACATGGCATAACAAAATGTGTTGGTAACAGTATACAACAGAGTGCTCTGCATATATATATGACTATACAGCAAATTTTAACAATAATTCACATGAATAATAGTCACAGACTTTTATATTTCCGAGGCTATAACAATACCTACACAATATTTAAACATTCAGCTCGATCATCTTTAAGCAGTTTTGTGTTTTTTTCTCATAGCTTTTGCAAGCACTACAAGTATAACTAAAATGGTTGCAAACATTCACCTTTGGGAAATCAATTTTCTCTATAGTTTTATAATATTGTCAGTGAAAAATAATTTGAATGTCATTGTTTGGCACAACAGTTCAGCCAATTAAAAAAAATTCAAACTAGATGAAAATAAAAATGTAATAACTTGCAACTCAGGTATACATACCTGTACAATGTTCGTATGTAACATAAAACTATTTTTAGGACTTGAAGGAAGTTGATATTAATGTATGTAATATAATCTGAAGTTTAATACGTAGTAATTATTACATATTTTTCAAGCAAACAATCAGATAGGAAGTGTTGTATATTTGGTAAGAAGTGATTGTGTATTTAGGTTTTGAATGTGTGTTGTTAACATGAAATCTTTCAAATACTTCTGCACAAACACAATGAAACAACAACAGACTAATTTACAAACTAGTAACATATCGTCATATAAGGCTGAAGCTAAACAGCTTTCGGTTTAGTAGTTAAATTTTACATTTAGCGAATAACTGAACTCTTATCGTTGCTTAAATGAACAGTAGCTTCAGTGGTCAAGATATAACAGGTGCATACACGAATAGAAATATCTTGAAGCAGCAGTATATTTTAGTAGTTGCAACACAGAGATTTAGGAACACATGTTAGTATTCGCAAACAACATTAACTGAATTGAAGTGCAGTATTGTTCTTTAATCTGAAGTAATGAAAAAGTGCAAAATTGTGTCTTAGGAGAGAAAGGAAGCCAGAACTAACTGCATAAATACTTGCTGGCGGTTGTTTGCTTACAACGTCTTTGAGTGAATAGCATTTAAAAGATCGTGAATTAGCAGGAAATCAGGGGACTCCAAACAAACTGAGATAATTTTGCTTTTTACAACATTAAATATAAAAACTGTGCAGTTATATAATTCCAGAATGTTGAATAAAGTATGTAGGTAAAATTACTGCATAACAAAATATGAACTAATGAAAACTGTGTTTGAATCCAAACAGAAATAGGCACCCTTCGTATAGATCTGTTTGCTCATTCGCTGACTGTGACTTCTTTGGCAATACTGGACCGGCTGGTTCCACGAACATAAATCTGTGTATGCGTTTGAATTGCGACCAGCTTTGTTCTGAGGTGTGACGGTACAATAAGTACTGTGGTAGCGATGATTTCGTGATTTCAAAGGTTTTCTTCGCAGGTCGTTGCTCTTCCATCCACGTCCACGGAGTCCTATCATTCCTTCCATCCACACCGATAATACGCAGCAGTGGTCATCCTTGTAGCAGGTTGAATCTACGTAAGTGATATTGCTTGTCAATGGCTTGTCGATGATTTGATTGTACTGCATTCTTTGATGGTTGTGGAACTGGAAGTCTTGAGTAGCGTAGCGTGAGGCAACCGGCAGTATGTTCCCGTCTCCATCCAGGCTCCTGACGTGTCCCCACGGAGGGTGCTGTGCGTGTCGCTTTGTGGTTTCTGTTTCGTGAGGTAGCAGTTTGGTGCTCTGTGCACTGTGCGTTGTGCGCTCATGGTAGGTTTCACTAGAGAACTGTCTCTATTTCACGAGACTCCAAGGAACGTTTCCTCCTGGAAATAAAATCATCAATCTAGTTGGAGCAGCATACTGTGATGATACAACCAAAGCACACACTTATAGACCAATTATGGTGATGATAGAGAACTGGAACACAATTTGTATCTTTCCACTATATTTAAATAAATACCGGTAGCACGAACTGCGGTTTCTTTAGACAACAGGAAAACTTTGGACATTTAACCTGGAACTTTATCAAATAAGCATTATAAAAATGTTCTGATTTAGTGTGATTTCTTAATTAAAAGTGGCAAAATACTAAATGATAATTCCTGAAAATGTCCTGATTTACCTTGGTGTCCCATGTTCCCTAGGTGATGTTATATTGTATTTGAAAATTAAAGCAAATTCAAGTGGTTATGTTTAAATGCAACAAAAAAGATGTACATTTGTTCAAGAAAGATGTAAAAATTATATTTTTAAGTTCTCACGTTACCATGAATGGCTTATAGTACACTAAATAAACAAGGTGAATGAAAAAAAAATTACATGCAAGGGCAGTTGCAGTAGTGGTACATGGGGAAACAATGTTCCCCTTAGTATATAAAGGAGAGATGAACATTTATTTGTTATTTTCATAGGCGCAGCCCACAGCAACCTAATTTTTATTTTCGACTCATAAATTAAGTAAATGGCACATTTTTAAAACAAATGAATAATTCTGTTGGTCACCTGCACAGATTAATGTGTTAACACAGTTGTGTAAGACTGTGTGAATTCCCTGTGATGAAATATTAAACACTGACCACTGGGAATCATTCTTGGGGGATGCTTATTGAATAATAATTAGATTCAGTATAATGCTAATGTGTCAAGAATTACACTAGACCCCCGATTTTACGAATACTCACGGTTCCTCTCATCGCATTCGTAAAATCGCTACCGTCGTAAATTCGATAGCGGCTTATTTTTTGCCCCCCCACCCCCCCCCCCCCCAACTTAACAGAAAATTTTAAAATTACATTTTTTCTACAAAGTGTCTCTACGCCCCGACTTGCGTAGTGTTTTGCGGGAAATTAATTAACGTAATAATGTAAACATAAATTGATATCAGTAGCCAGACGTCACACTGTTGAGCGGTAGATATGACCGGCCCTTGTCCCCAAAAAAATAGAAAATCGAGATTCCGAGTGTCTTCTCTCGAGCGAATAGCCCGACTCCCGTAGCATTTAACGGGAAAATAAAGCAAGTGATAGTTTAAATATAAATTTATACCAATAGTCAGACGTCTTATGATCAAAAGAACACCGCTAAACAATAGATATGACCAATCCTTTTCCTAAAAAAAAAAAAAAAAAATGAGAAAATCGAGATTCCGAGTGTATTCTCTCGAGCGATTAGCCCGACTCCCGTAGCATTTAACGGGAAAATAAAGCAAGTGATAGTTTAAATATAAATTTATATCAATAGTCAGACGTCTTATGATCAAAAGAACACCGCTAAATAATAGATATGACCAATCCTTTTCCTAAAAAAATGAGAAAATCAAGATTCCCAGTGTCTTATAATGAGCGAATAGACCGACTCCCGTAGCATTTAACGGAAAAATAACGCAAGTGATAGTTGAAATATAAATTTTTATCAATAGGCAGACGTCTTACGATCAAAAAAACACCGCTGAAGAATATATATATGATCGACCTTTGTCCTAAAAAAAAAAAAAAATGAGAAAACCGAACTTTCGATTGCCTTCTCACGCGCGAATAGCCCGATTTGCGTAGCGTTTAATGAAAAAAAAAGAAAAAAAGTAGGAATTCCTTACTAGTAAAATGCCCTTGTAAATTATACACCAAAGAAAGAAGGAATAAGCGGATGTATTTATTCATTGCGCAGTTTTATATAACTTAACGTAAAAACATTCCCTCGACGTTGTTGAATTGTACGAGAACGTAGATACTAGTAGCGCGCAGAACGGACAGATAGCGCACCTGTACGAACGTTCACAAGATGGCTGATAGATAGCGGCACCGTAGCATATACCGACGTTGTTCCAAAAACGCCATTTTGTGACGTTCTTACCTAAAATCGTCGAGAATTACATGTATAAGTGATTGAAAATATCCACTTTCACAGTCAGTATGTGCGGTAAAAATAAATTAGGAGTTCCGGGATTACGTAATACACGAACGTCTATTTATTTTCCAAGTTCGACATACCCGGAGACAAATGTTTCTACACTTGGATAATAGGTAGCGCTATTATCGTGCTCACTTGTGAAACGCACGTTTTACGACTCGCAGTAACGCATTGTTTAAGAAAATTATGCGCCAAGTTAATTGTTTTAAGTACGTATGGTGTTAACGCAATAAAGAAAAATATCACGCTATTATTTATAAAGTTCGTGTAAAAAAGTAAACTCATTCGGCGCGAGACGAGAGAGATATAGGACGTCGTGAAACAGCCTAGAAGGAGGCTGTACTATAGTATATGCGCATGCGCTGGAACTTTGCGTCTATAGTACGACCTCAATATAGATCCTAATACGTCGTAGTTGGAGACAGGCCGGCCGGCTTGGCACAGGCGGCGCCGCGCGGTTTTCAAACTGTCACTGCCACATTTTTTAACGGATTTTCGCTATTTTTTTTTATTTTTAATATTGTAACTTACCAAGTAATGACTGCAACTCTACAATTCATATTTTAATGCCGTGAATTAGATACAGTATGTTTTATTCATTGTCAACATAATTCCTTAAAAATTTTTTTGTCATATAATTTTGTTATTTTTTGAGGGTTCCTGAGATTGTATTCGTAGAATCGCTACCTTCGTTAAATCCAGGGTTCGTAAAATCGGGGGTTTAGTGTACTTGTGTGCAAGCACTGCAAAAAATTTCACATTTTTCTAAAACCAAAGACAGTGAGGTTTACAAATGCATTACAGTATAACCCTGTTATAATGTTTTTAAAGGGACCTGTGAAAAAAAGTGTTATATGCAGGAAAATTTTATAAGCAGGAATCAATATTTTCGCCCCAATTAATGTATATTACACAAAAGTAACTTAAAATTCAATAGTTTATGTACAGTTAATAAGTCTATAATGAAATTAAATGAGGCTATTGTTTTGTGCTATCAGAAACATAATGAATACATACATTGTGTGTATTACAGAGGCTTTCCCACTTGTCTTCTGTAGGTTCATGATCGTCATTTTTAGGATCACAGTCTTTAATATCACTATAATGTATACTTATGATACATTCCCAGACATTAATGTATTTTTTTACTCTACAGCTCAGTTATTTTATCTAAAATAATTCAGTTAAGAAAAATTTTACCTGCGTTATGGTCAATGTCTGAGAAAAAAAAGATGTTATATGCAGGAAATGAAAATGCCAGAGATGTTATAAGCAGGAAATTAATGCATTGTGCTTTATGGAAAAATAGTGGGACCAAAAAAAAGTGATGTTATATGCAGGAAAATGTTATATGCGGGAATGTTATAACAGGGTTCTACTGTATATGCATCAGGAAATATTGATTGTGTGGTCAAAATATTTTGTAATAGTTTCCCATAAGTTGGAATGATGATTTTTGAGCTGAATGGACATCTGCAGTTACAGTAATAGAATTGGTATTTTGAACTGTAGAGATCAGATTCTGTTACACTATGTATATGCAGTAAATGACATATGGTAGTACTATATACTATAGTGTGCTCATCAGCACAATATGTATTTACTGGCCAAATTCAAGAAAAAGAACATATGTGACACTGTTTGAGAATGGACATCTGCTACACTGGACATAGGATGACATCTGCTCCCTAGTAACAAAAATCAAGATAGTTTTGCAGTTAGTGTGAGTAAAATTTGCTAAAATGGGCAGCATTTATATTAATTCTGAATGAACAAAATACAATGAGAATTTGTGTACTAAACATTGCAGTGGATGTGAAAAATAAGTACACTTAGCTTCTTTCACTTTTGTAACTTTTATAATAAAATTTGGTACCTTAATTTAATAAAAAATTAAAAATAAGTGGTACCCCATGTACAGAGTCAAATTGGAACTTGTAGGTACTATATATCAAATCTTTGTTGATATTTGTCATACCAATCATGGTGTATGTGCTATGTTGTTAACAACCCTGGCAGGAATGGAATAGACGTTTTATAAGTTGTGTTTCTATTATCATTAAAAGTGGACGTGCACACTTCATCAGGGTAAATGTTCATGCTATCGTCTTGCCTTTTTTCGTAACGATGACATCATAACATCCATTACAACCAAACTATAATAACAAGTTATTAGTGTCGTAACTTGGCTTTGTGGATCAGATCTTAAACATTCAATAAGTGAACTTAACTTGGACAGTTTTTCATGTATTGAAATACGATGTAGTGTTAGAAGCTTATATTTTGAAATGGCATATTTCAGGTAGGCATTTATTACTTTAACTTCACTTGCCATAGGTAGAAGCGAAAGCCTGAAATTCTGGACTCACACTGGAGGGCCCCACATGTTGCATTGGTCCACTGACACATCACACGGCATAGTCACATACTCCCGAGGATTCGGCGCTGCCCTGAAAAATTAACATATTTTATTAGTTTTGAGATACTTTACTAGCAAAAATTTTAGGTAAATTATAAAATGAGATGAATCACAACAACTTAACTCACAGTGAAACCTCATTAATACAAACTCTTTTAATACAAAGTTCTGATTAATACAAAGTGGTTTTCTTTCTCCTTGGAATGTGATGAGAGATTAAATATTAACTTTAAAAATCAACAAAAAGTTCTCCATACATACAACAAATTAACGTGAGGTTCATTGGTTAAAAGAAGTTGAAGTAATGGTATGAAAGTTTTTATTTTGTGTCTTGAAAATATATTTACAGAACTTTGTGAGTTTTTGTAAACACCTGTTAATACAAATCTCGTTATTACAAAGGGAAAAATTTAGGTTGTTAATGAGGCTTGATTTTACTTTGGGTTAGTCATTTTCTAATGGGCCACTATTTAGAGGAATTTTAATTTATTAGTACATAATTTGTTCACCTGTCAAGATGTAATAAATTATTAAATCAACTTTTTATGTGGACCAATAATTCGTGTACGGTATTAAATTCTGGTTCCCAGTAATATTAATTTGGAAAAACTGTGAAATGAGATTATTAGATAATTATAGCACATAGTCCAAAAGTAAGACAGTTTTCACAATTATCTATGTTCTTCCCCTTCATTCACTGTATCACTGTACTATTCACCAAATTTATAAAATGTGTAGTTTTTGATGGTAGTACAGTTAGGTCTCATTTGGCTTCTGTACCTCACATTTCTATACAAGATTCAATCACAAAGGTTACTGTCAAAATATTTTTTAGAAGTTGAAACATCTTAGTACAGTTAATAGGTGTGATTAATACAACTAAGCCTCAAATTTTGTAACTATGTAAACTGCACAAAATCTGGCGTATAGTTGCTGTGCTTAAGTCAGTGTGGTTTCATTAGTTCACAAATACAATATTATTTTAAGAGCATTGTCTGCAGCAATTTTCATTGTCATAATTTTATTTTTATATTTGTATCACATACTATTTTCTTATTTTAGATTTAAATTGTGACAAAATTTTGCTTTCGTGCAATTTTTTTTATCTTTCATAGTTTTGCAGTAATGGCTCTTAAATGTCAAAATTTGCAGGTTACCGTTTTATGTACAAAGCTAAAACCAACTGAAATACCAAAGTAAAAAAAAATCCAAAGTGGAAAACAATGGTAATTGCGGCAAGTTGACAAATATAAAAACAAAAAATAAATCACTTTTTGCATTAAAATAAAAGTGCAAAATTTAATACGTAAAATTAAAAATCATTATTTTTTTTAATTTAAAAGTATTTTATTTTGTGTTTTTAATAATTGTCAACTTGTAGCTTGCAACAGTGTTATTCACTGTGAATTTTTCTGTTTGGAATGCCAGTTGGTTTTAGTGTCGTACATAAAACCGTTAACCTTGAAGTTTTTACATTTACGAGCCATTACACAAAATCTATGAGAGATACAATAATTTCATAATAGCAAAATTTAGTCAAAAGTTTTGACTAAAATAAGAAAAAAATGTCTGGTACAAAAAAAAAGATGATGAAAATCGCTCTAAACCGTGCCCTTCAGTACTGTATTCCGAATCAGTAGCTATGTGTATGGGAATACAACGTTCAGGCTAATAATATAATATCTATTTTATTTATTCTAAACATCAGAAACACATGTGAAGTACATGTTAGGAAATCATAGAGTAAAAGTTAGTGCCAGAAACATTTTTTAAAAATCTGTATGTTTTTGGAGGCTAGTACGTATATGAAAATTAAATAATGGCAATGTTAGAAAATATGCTTTGCTGATTTTGTGAGCAAATACTTTTCCATAGAGGTGTGTTTTTGGATAACCATTACTGTTGTCAAATTTTGTGCATATGACAATGAAAGTAATAATTACAAAGAATGGAACTGTAGACAAATACTGTATGATTGTGCTCACAAAATGTTGTTTTCTAGAACTGCAGTTTTATGGTTTCTGTTTGTGACTCTGAAAAATGTGTTGATTAAAATATAATTTTTAGTTATTCTTATGTACAACACACCATCTTAATAGGGCGCGTTAGACAGTTTTATTGTATTTTTAGTTTTTAAGCCATAACATTAATTTAATTTTATTGTCAAAATTTTATCTTCGACAAAACATAGGATATGTTCTTGGCAAACTGCTTGACATAAATAATAATGGAATCTTGCATTAATTTGTCATGCAGAATCATTGCAAGCAAATTCTTGAAAGTTAACATATAGGTTCACCAAAAAATTTTATTTCTTGAATAATTTTTTATTTGTATGATATATGTTTTGTTTTGTACACATACATGTGACTATTTTTCTTTTAGAAATAAATATTTTAACTATCACAGTTTTGTATAGTGATTTTTCAAAGTCTAAATTTACATACAATGGTTTTACGCTAGAAAGGAAAACCAACTGACTTACAAAAAAAAACTAAATAACAGTGCCACAGGCTACGTAAGAAATACATGAAAATCACATTGAATTATTTTCTATATTTAAAAAAAATTTCAGAAAGTTGACATTTTTTTAAGATTTCAAATTAAGTTATTTTATAAAATTAGAAAAAAATAAATAAATGTGGTCTTTATGTTGACCGTGACTCTGTTCTTCAGTGTGAATTATTTCATTTTGGTAAGTCTGTAGATTTTTCTTTACAGCATAAAAATGTTTTATGCAAATTTGGACGTTGTATATGACATTATACAAAAATTATGAAATTTAAATAATTTTCATACAAAGCAAAATGTACCTTGTGGCAAATATAAGAATCATTTAAACACTTAAAATTTTTGGTGAACCTCTCCTGTATGGAAATACTTGATTTTGCATGAAATGTATTGTACTATCTCTCTCATGAAGATAATGTTCATCACCTGGTGCAGAATCTGCAAGTTACTGATTTATCATCAGATATACTTGACAGCTAGCCAGTGAAGCACTTTCAGCGTGCACACTGGTATAAAGCTCACCTGAGACGCAAGGGCAGGCAGGCGGCAGGGACTGGCCGCCCCCGGGGGCCGTGCACCTGACACATGGGCAGCCCACCGTACAGTCGAAGGTCCGCCTCCAGGTCCGCGATGCGTCGCTGTGCCCCGGCCAGGGCCACCTCGAGCCGCCTCAGCGCCATGTCACAGCCCAGTTCTCTGCACGAGTGCAGCCGCATGTGCCATGGCCGAGCAACCTTGCCCTTGGACGACTTCCTTGACCGCTGTCGGGGTCGCAGTGAGTGGCCCAGGCTCTGCAACACATGGGAGTATATCTCACTTCAGGTAGCAGCCTTGAAGTTACACTGAGGAAGGTGCTTCCTACTGTGCCTGTGTATATCCACACATAGGTTGCATATTTATTTATTTATTCATTTATTAACCCACCCTTCATCCTCTTTGTAAGCAAAACATTTTGGGGATATGAACTTTGTCTAAACATTATAATGTACAAATTACGTACACATACATATAACCATACATTACAAAAGAAACTTATAGAATTGACATAAAGCAAATTAAAAAAAAAATGTCTAGTATAACCCTGTAATAACATTTCAGGGAAGGACCCAAAAAATTTCTGTGTTATAAATGGGAAAACATAACTGTTATAAAACAGTTTTAGGGACCGAACGAAAGTAATCTTATAACCAGCAAAATATTTTAAGTGGGAACATTGCAATGCGGTTCTAATGTAGTATTAACATACACTTCCATAGATAACATGAAACATTATATATATATATATATATATATATATATATATATATATATATATATATATATATATACGTATATATATATTTTTTTGTGCATTACAATTTCTTTGAGTTTCTTCTAGAATTCAGTAGAATCTCACAAATGTAAAATATAATGTTATTAATTATAATTTCAGTGAATTTAATTTTTAAATGTAACAGTTTTATGACACTTAGGTTTCTATTTATTGTATTTCCTTGTTTTATAATGTTTACTTTATCTTTTTATCTTTAGAAAATAAATAATAGACGCTTAACATGTTCCAAATAGAATAAACTCTTTGTAAGGTTACAAAATAAGAATTTACAAGAAGTATTAAGTGTTACAGAGAACCAGATTTACATTACCCAATTAAGGGTTTATCAGCAGTTCTAAGTAAAAGTACCTACCTCAGTTAACTCTTTAACTTTACGATTCTGAAAAGTAAAATATGTATACAGTATACAATAAAACCCTGGCAGTTAGATAGAACTGAATGTAAATAATGTTTATTAAAGATAAGATTTTTTTTAAAGTATTAAATGAGTAAAAAATTATTGAAATTATTAAGTAAGAATCTTTTTAATGTGTAGGAGTGTTTTACTGTAACTGTTTAACTTCAATTTAACAATATTTCTAAACTTATTTTACAACATTAGGACACTGCAAACAATAGAATTTCAATTTTAAGATGATAATTTCACAAAGTACACTGGCAATTTTTTTAATGTTAGTAATATTTCAGATTATCTACACTGTCTCCTCTCTCCCGCCCCTGAATTGCTTGGATAGTCTAGAGCTGTCTGTATTTAGAATTCTTATACTTTGTGTTCTCATGTGTGTTGAGTACTTTTGACAATGGATAAGGAAATTTTTCACTAATACTCAAAAGTATTTGAAATGGATTATCAATGTGTGTGAAGTACTGACATTTGGAACAAACCCATCAACTTCGAACTTCGAAAACATAAGAAATGGTACGCTACCATATGAACTCATACTTGAATATCACATACTGTAAAACCCCTTTATAACAACCAACTCTCTATAATAACCCTTTCCTCAAGAACAGTGGGATTTTCAAATGGCGGTTTTACTATTCAGTTAGGCCTATACCTCTTTATAAAGACCGCCCTATATAAAGACCCTATTCTAGGGAACTGTGAGGGGTCTTTGTAGAGAGGTTTTACATTATGATGTCCTGTGACACTCTGTATCTTATATGATACATAATACTGTCAAAGTATGATTTGATAATCACAAGAAGGTACCGGTAGGTACGTTCAGATACTATTTGGGAATTTGTAGACATTATTTTGGCTATTAAAATAGTTAAAAATAATAGTTTTCATAATAAGCTCTTGTTATTAAATTTTCTGAGAAAATTATTTTAGCTGTTGAGGTGTTTGTAGATTTAAAACTGCAAATATGATTTCAGTAGGAGATCCTTAAAAATATATTATAACTTTTTAAAAAATATGGTCATGCAAGTCACCAATGAAAAGACTGAACACCAATTGAGACCATTTTGTGTACACGTGCTTTCAAAAATTGTGAGTGAGCAAATGTCAACCTCCAGCTCTATTTTTTCCTGAACCATTTCTTGCATCAATGAAGTGAAATTTATGGATAATAAGAGACAGAGCAGGGTGTAACGGTGATGAAACACTATACTCATATTGGGAATGGCATCCTTATTTTGGTTTCCCCTGGTTTCATAAAATAACCTCAAGCAAATATTGGGGCTGTTCCTCAGTACAGGCCATGGCCGATTTCTTCTCAGTTTCCTGTCTGCCGGAACCACTGGTTCCATGGCTGATAACATTGCTTGGACGAGATATTAAGCCCTAGTGTCTATCTAATCTTACATTCTGATATCATTCTGGGAACTGTCAACAGTTGAGCCATTTTTAAAATGTGAGTGGTAACTTAACACACTTTCGAAAACTCACGAGGGTACGTTAGGTCAGTTAGAATTTCAAGTTTGTTTTCAAATTTCAGTCTGAGTGAAGTCTACCAGTGTTCGAACTTTCATCTGACTGCTTCTTCATCAACTCATTACTTACCTTGTTCTAGAGCAGGGTGATTGGCGGTTAACAGACGTAAGTCACCATTTGGCGGGAAAAATAAGTGATCAGTATGCATAACCAAAACTTCAACAATGTGAAACTGAATGCACTCTGTTCGAAACATCGAAGAATAAAGCACGTAAACTAATATGGTAATATATTTCAGTAGAAATGAAGTTATGTTTAAAGAATGCGCTACCAAAGTAGCATTTACCAATTGTTCTTTTCCTGTAGATAATAGTAACGTTTTTTTTTATTGGTTTTACTCCTTCCATCTTCAAACCCTGAAAAGTATTGCAGGCACTTTTCAAGTTCCTGATTTTCGAAAAAACCTGGACTGAGATAACCTACCCTATTCCAGCAGGTGAGTTTTGGCAAACGCACGTATTAAATTTTGAACTTCAAGAAATCGTCTTCACTTGTGTCTGGGGTGGGTCCCACAGAGCACAGATCAGAGCATGGTAGGGGGTGTAGTGGAAGTGGCTCACCCTGCTGACGAGGCTGCAGCAGCCGCGGACCTTCCTACTGGTGGCGGTGTCTTCCTTGGTGGCCTTCCTCGCGATGTACTTGCAGTAGGCGGCCTCGACCAGCAAGAGAACCCCAGCCAGGAGTATACCGGAGCCGAGCAGCAGGAAGGTGGAGAAGAACTGTTCCAATGCCAGGGGCTCGCTACGGCTCTGCTTCTCCTTGCTGACGCGCTTGTTGCAAGCGCCCGTGAACCAGAACCTCTGCAGCCGCTCCAGGTCCCCTGCACAGGCGCACACATATTTCATGATCATTGTTCCTTGCTGTAATGTATGCATTCCTATGCCATTCATTCGTTTGCGAAGGTTTCTAACAAAGAATCTATGTATATGGGTAAGGGGTATGGGCATAACGAGGCAGGGGGAGGGGGGAAGAACAGGATACCCAAAAAATTTACAAAATTTTTAAAAATATTTTTAAAACCGTCATTAAGGTAATTTTGCACCACTTATTATTTAAAAAATACCTTTTGTTCCGAAGTTTTTTTTTAGTGAATTAAAGGAGAATATTTTACAGTAATTTATCTCTTTAAATATTATCATCATTTCTGCAATTATTGCTCATATAAAATTTTATACGCCGAAAAGTTGTGGACAAAAACATTTAGGACACCACACGAACGAACTCACAGGCAGCAGCTAGTATGACGTCATAATAATAATACATAAACTACTCTACTTATATATGTCTAGAAATTAGTATGTTCTATTTACATTTACTGTTAGATCCAGAACAATGCTTGCATTGTCACATGAGTGGTGTAAAAGAAGGACTCGTACAAGAAAGCTGAGACCACGGTCGTACAAGAACAAGTCTGGACACTCGCCTGGATATCTGACCCCCTTGTTGTTTGGCTGTAGTTCACCAAGTTACCGAGAACATTGTGTTTTATTGGCGCTGATGTTACGGCGGTCGGATTAAACCCCGTCCACTTCCTTTCCGCTAAGATAAACAATTTATCAAAACTTTTTTTTTTATCAATTTATGAAATACTTTCTTCGCTCACAAATTTAAGAAAAGGCTCCAGCAATCTTTATTTACTTTATAATTGTAACAATGGAAAAAAGTGGGCGGAGTTTGAGTCCGACCACCCGGAAATCAGCGCCAAAAAGTACGGCATTCTCGGTAACTTGACGAACTACAACCAAACAACGAGGGGGTCAAGCAAAATACATTGTTAGATAAACGAGTGTCCAGACCTGTTCTTCTACGACCGTGGCTGAGACATACCAGCATTGTGCCATAGCCGTCTTTTGTAGAAGGCCGCGGCTTTAGAGATCTGGCAACCCTGCCAGGAAGGGTCATATTAACACTTCTTTTAGCTCTCCAAAGGCAATGGCTGTGCCTGATTCGTTATTGTACCCTACATATCGGCGAATGAGAGGAAGCTGCAGTCATTGGTGAGACAAAAGAAGTGTTAAAATGACCCTTCCTGGCAGGGTTGCCAGATCTATGGCCGCGGCCTTCTACTTAAGACGGTTATGATAGTGCTCACCTATCTCGCGGTACTCCATGAGACGGTTGTTGATGACGGAGCGGTACTTGGAGTGTCGGGGGAAGCCAATGCCATATCCAGTCATTGCGAACCATGAGCCGACTGTGAGCAGGACACACTCAGAGTCTTGGCCCACCAGGTACTCCAGCACCGTGGCATCATAGATGAAGGCGTCCAGCTGCCTGCCGTTAACCAACCACAACTCTTGTTACCACTCTTCCGTACTCAAGAGCTATGTCTTACCTGCGTGTTAAGTACTCAGCTATAAGGGCGACATATGTCACCAAATAGTGTTATGATTGATTATTATGTATATATAGGGTGAGGCTGAATTCGACCGACAAACCACGGAAGGTGATTCCTCAGTAAATAATAAGCACAAAATATGCACAACACTTTGTGTCTAAACTTAATATTAACTATGAAATAAGCCTTTGAAGTTTCAATTTTCAAACAATATTTTCACAAAATATGTGGAAATAAATAACTTGGCAGGACAATACTCTGAACATAGCTTTATGTTGTTAGGCTCTTCTAATCCATAGAAAATTCTGGTAAAGACCTTCCACCCTTTTGAAAATAACAGGTAAGGTCACCCTCTACTTATGTAGAAGTTTTGTAGCATTGGGAAATTCGAACATTTGATGAAGGTTTTCTGAGCTGTGTGACTTATGTAACAAAAATAAACCTCTTGTTGCAACTGTCTAGGACCTATCGTTCTCGTTAAAAACGCACTTAAGGGCCGGCGTGGTGAGCAGATTTAACACATTTTTACAGTGAATGTCCACCGTCGGCCGTGCGCTGAGAACAGCGGAACACACATGTACGCAGTATTGCCTATGTTCTAAGCTCTGTAACGGTGGACCTAATACCTTCATGAAGTATGCAGCATTTTGTGAGTTCGGATCTAGGGCTTGAGAAGGGTAAGTGGCTCGTGCCTTTAGCTGAAGGGGACATTCTAGGGTGCATATGAGCCCTTGTTGTGAATTCGAACAGCGGCATGTCTGACGTCATTTCCGCGATACACTTTTCAAGCGTTTGAGGCATGGTAAGGGCACTTAGACGGCCAATTTGAACACGGCCGTGGAAATTTGAACCTAGTGTAAAACCGTTGAAGACTCATCTCAAGTTAACGTAGCCAGCATTAATTTATATTTAACAGTTAAAGTATAGTTTTGTTACAGAGCATTAGTCTAGTTATGACTGAATCATTACTGTTTCCTGGGGGTGGGTCCCAGGGCCCCTCCCTTTATTGTAATTCATCAGGTTTACTACTTTACAACATTCCCAAATTTGGGACCTCCATTTAAACACAAATTCTGCTTACAGCCGTGTGGGGACAGATTCACTAGCAAAAAACAGTTTCTTCAACATGTGTGTAGCAGTCCTTTTAAAGCGACTTATTTATTCTCACAGTGCTCCTTTTGGTTTTATTCAGGAGTCATGGAACTGATTCAGCATCAACGCAAAACCCATTGTTCACTCGGAACACTCTTACAAGATATCAAGGACAAATGTCTGATGTCGCTAACTACATCTGTGTCTGTTTATGTGGGGTCCTATAACGTACACAGTCTTTTTTAAAATTCTCAGTCACTGTCATAAGTTTAATTCGGTGGTTTATTTTGCAGTGAATATATTGAATATTTCTACCAAGTTATTCGATTATTCAGTATATTTATGGTGATCAAATATAGTTTGAATATTTACCCTAAATTTACAATTTAGAAACACAGCTTTGACCACGGACATGGGAAACATTGAAAACTGGGAATATTTGCTGAGTAGTTTTTGAGGAAACAATTAGGGAATTTTTCATAATCCTCATTTGGCTTGGTCTTGTTTGTAATTGAAAACACAAATGTTACAGTTAATTATCAGATTCAGCAATTGATTACTGCCTTCATAACATATGTTCTAGGAAGTTTTTCTATTCAGCTCCGTACTCGTTCTAATTGGATAACATCAGTCAGGAAAAAGTCTGCGTTTTACCAGAGAAAAAACTGGAAAGGTTAAGGATTTATATAATTTTTAGCCTGTCGCCACTATGTAACATGACCACACTTCACCATGCCAAATTATGTGTACATATAAAATATGTGAATAGATAAATATTAACGCGTATGTACATACTGTATTTAGAAATGGTATCACATACAATTGATAGTTTAGTTGATATGTATAATCTTTTGAGAACTGCTAAGTGAAACACATTTTTTATATGTCAAAGCTTTGTAGCAATTGTGGTTATGTATGCATGTTATGTATGTGTAAAATTTAACTGATCTTGTTTGAGATAAATTATATGACAAAACCTATATCCCTTTAGCAATATGCTATTAATGGGATCAAATGGTGGATAATGAAATAAAGAAATAAAGGGAGCCCATTCTTATTAGGTACTTATATTGGACTCACCCCTCCTTGACGGCAGCCACCCCCTCCATGACGGTGGAGCGGTTGTAGCGAAGCATGTAGGCTCGCATGGCGGGGAAGTTGCGACGCAGCACAGCGTCTGTGTTGCCATGCGGGATCGTGCCGAAGCGGAATGGTGGCTTCAGGCTGTGCGGGTTGCTCAGCTGTGGACACAATTGACACATACTGTATCTTTACACAATTAACTATGTTGAAGTCCTAGCAAACAATCTAGTCTTTTTCATACCACTATGTTACGTAATTGGTTGGTTGGCATAGGAGGTTCATGATCAACTGAACACTTTTGAAGACCGTATTTTCTAGAATTACTGTATTTGTTATTTACTTATAATTATATGATTATTTTAACAAATATGTTTTGTTCGTATGTATAATATAAATGGATGTTGGTACACGTGTAGGATGTGTACTGATAAAATTCAACACCATATGGGCCGCGGTGGCCAAGTGGTCAGACCATTCGCCTACCACCAAGGCGATCCGGATTCGATTCCCGGCAGGGTCGTCCCCGGATTTTTGCTTGTGGGAATCGTGCCAGACGATGCCGTTGTTCGGTGGGTTTTCACGCTGATTTCCCGTTTCTCCCACTCTTTCATTCCGGTACTGCTCCATACTCACCTCACGTCACCTCTCACCAGCGCTAAAGACCTCGGTGTTAAGCGTTGACCAAGAATCTCTCACTCACTCCATCACCATTTAACATATCACCATGAAATTTGGCACATCTGTTCTTCATGGAGAAGGTTTGTATCCTCTCTATTTTAATATAACTCGCCACTAGATGGTAATACAGCACATCAACTACTAAACCGTTCAACAGATCTGCATGAAAATTGATTAACACCGAGAATATTTTCGCTACATTCGCTACATGTACGTCTGTAACTAGGTTCATAGTGTCATGCATAGAGTTTGCAGGACAACATCTGCTGGGTTCTGCTAGTATTAACTAAAAAGGAAAAAAAGTCTTCGAAAGTGCTTACTTAACCAGGGATAACTTATATGCAGCGGTACTACTGTGAAACTGGTTAGTTGGCGTATCATCAATACAATAGTTACGTTTATATTATCCCATACAAAATTTCACTTTGAATTTTGATATGGAATTATGTATTAGTTCTGAGTGCTTAGTCAAAATAAGAAAATAAGATTTTGTTTGTTGATGTTAGTCTGCTCCTACACGAATAGGCGTTTGCTGTTATTAATACTTATTTTGCTCTCTCTCTTTATATATATATATATATATATATATATATATATATGCACGTGTGCGTGTGCAGTCTACAATCTAGCAGTTGTTCCAGGACCAACTATTATCTTGAAATGTTGACAGCAGTTGTTAAATTGCAGAGCCAAAATTTAAATTTTTCGTAATAAATGTTTTCCTTATCTACATTCAATGAATCTGAAGTTAACAACAAAGATATCCCAAGCTCTGTCTCATGATTCAGGGGTTGTTGTAATCAACGTAATTAATGAGGCAATAAATACTCTAGATTTTGAAATTAAAATAAAAAATTTTCAAATATTTTTTTGGAAGTACAAAAATAATAATTTTGTTTGTTTGTTTTATGTGTATAAACGTGTAGCCTGCAATATTGTTGTTCACTATGATTTTTTTTTTTTCAGTTTGGTAAGTCAGTTGGTTTTAGTGTCGTTCATAAAACTGTAGCATGTAAATTTAGACATTTATGAGCCATTACGTAAAAACTATGAGTAATCAAAATATTTCATAAGAGCAAAATTTTTTTCAGAATTTATGTGTAAAATAAGGAAAAAAAAATATCTAGTACAAATATAAAAATTAAAATTTGACGAAAATTGCTGTAGACTTAAGAGCACCGCCTACCCGCGCGTGAGAGGCTGAAAAGCAATGGAGACATAAGCGCATCAAATGCCACGTCGCCTCAACAAGCCAAAAGCTGAACTAGCGTGCAAGCTTCCTGCCGAACGGTTTTTACTATGGGACACTAAGCGGTGGCCATATAATTTTATTGGTGGAAAGTTTGCAGCTAAGTTCAGTGCAGGTCGCAATCTGAGTTTCATGTTCATCCGGTTAGTATATTTTGAAATACGGAAGTCTGAAAAGGCTGTTTTTAGCCATGTTGGAGGGCTTAGAAACAGTGTTTTTAATGAACTTGGCGTCTTAACAGTGAGGTTCCGACCTTGTCTGAAGTTAAGTTTACTTTTCGTAATTTGGCACAACGGGCACACGTGGAATATTTTCGTAGAAAAAACCTGTTTACGAACACGCTGCAATGCATCTGAAGTGTGAGGTAGGCGGCCGCCTCAAGTGTTTTGTTGAATTCATAGCGGAATGAAGGGGTGAGGAAGGTACCCACTTTGGTGTCATTGATGCCGGTGAGATCATGAAACTCCTCACGAGTGATCATGAAGGCGGCCAGGTTGGCGGTGTAGATGGCTAGGAAGATGAGAGCAAACATTGCCCACACATTGGCCATGCAGCGGGCAGTGTATCCTCTGGGGCAGTCCACATTGACAGCGGCTTGGAATAACACTGCCCACACCAGCCACAATGTGCGACATAACGAGAAGCGGTGGTCCCTCGGGGACGTCATCTGCAAGACGTACAACACATCACTCTATTGTTCATTCCACTCAGCAGCACAGTGGTTCATATGGGAATATACCTTGTCAGAATTATTGTGGCTTAAATGAGTAAAGGTTATCAACTATTTGGTCAAAAATTACATAGCATTTGTTCTTGCAAGGTAGTACTGGAATCTAGTTTATAATTATTGATATGTGGCATTGGGTGATACTTGCAATAATTGTAGATGTTGTCTGAAATGAATTTTGACAAGTCAGGTTACCATTTTGAACCACTTTGAAGTGCTGCAATTTTTATACGTAAGTAGCCACTAAATTGTGAGCTATAAGGTCAACCACAATGTGTTTTTGTTGAATTTTAAACAAGTGTTTTGAGTATCAAAAATTCGGACTGGCATCGTGTCAAATAAGAGAAAAAAAAACAATCAGTTAAGGTTCTTAAAAACTGTATCAATTTGTTGCAACAATGTTACCAAACATATATTTAGTTTTGATACCAGGCCACAATATTTCAGTATCATGACATACACACTCTGTATTTTACCATTGACATTCTGGTCAACTGTTTGAAGTTACGTTATAAGTGGTTTTTGTGTCCCAGATTCACTTGTGTCTAGTCTGCATTGCTAGACAGCTGATAGCAACCATTACATCCCAATGGTTTTAGAGTACCTATATTAATATCCACAATATTCTGAACTTAATGGATTTGAACCTGGAACTTTGTAAATTCAATTGTTGGGTTGTACTGTTTAATACATTCTGTACTCCATTTTTTTTTTTTTTTTTGAGATCAGTCCAGTTTCCGTCATGGCATCATGTTTTATTAAGAAAACCCAACGATATTACATACAGATTGAAAGAGGCACAGCATGTATAAAATTATCAGACCATCAATGTCAGCTAACATGACGACAGTTTTACGTTCACGTGGAGAGGATGGGGAATCCAGCTCTTGTGGTATGTACCGTATGTCCGTATGTAGCCTATCCATAGAGCAAAGTTTGTAGAAAAAATTCAATCCACTCGTTTGTGGAACCTGAGTTATGAAACAAGAATTAACGTTTCTTTCAAATAACCGGATATTTACGCACCGGGACAAATCATGCATGGATAGATAATATTCAGATTATTGGATGGAATACTGTCAAATATGCATAAAACCATGTTTAATAAATAAGTCCCGTGAGTAGGCAGTAAGTGAAATAAGACCTTTTTTTTATTCGAGACAATTGTGCGGTACTGTTTTAAAGTATGTAGCACAAACACGAATATTCGGATTTTTGCATATGCGGGAATTGTGTCATACAATGTCATTGGTCAGCTTGTTTTCTTGGTGATCTCCCAGTTCTTCTGCTCTTACATTTTAGTGCTTTTCCATACTCACGAGACATTCCATCATCAGCGCTAAAATCCCACATTTATTTTAGCACTGACCAAAATCTCCTGTCTTTCCCTTTCTATCCCTCTCTCTTTCTCCACTTCTCTCGTTTTCTCGTTCTCACTCTCCCCCTCCCTCTCTCTCCCTTCTTTTCCCTCTGTTTTCTTCCCCTCCTTTCTATTACATGTCCACTATCACTAAAAAAATACTTATTAGTCACTGCAAAATATTTTGTTAAATTGGACCTTACCAAATTTTTTTGTAGTGGTTACAAAATTTTTTGTAGTCACTGCAAAACTTTATCGGGGACAGCAAACTTTTTTGTGGTCACTACAAAAAAGTTTGGTAAGGTCCATTTTAACAAAATATTTTGCAGTGACTAATAAGTTTTTTTTTTTTTTTTCAGTGTATCACTGTCCTCTCTCCCTCTCACTCTCTTCTCCTTTCCCTCTCCTCCTCTCTCACCCTCTCCTCTTTTCTCTCCCCCTCCCCCTTTCAACAGAGTGGCGGTACCTAGTGTAGAGATATTGTAGCATTACGACCGAATGTTGTACTGGCGAAGGGAGTGTGTTGGCTAGAGGACTGGAGAAATCACTATACCTACCTTAGCGTCGTAGCCGTACGGGCTGAGCCACTCGAACAGGAAGATGGTCAGTGCAGCCACGTGTATCGCCCCTAGAGCGACTAGCATCCACATCGCTGAGTCAAACGGCTCTGTGAAACACAACACACATTGCATATTAGAATAGATGTTCTTACACTAGAGCGAAATTTGGAGTGTTATGTCCCTATGTTACTATGTCTCGGTAGTTGAACAACCGGCCCAGTGTTCACCCCGGCCTTCTCTCTCTCTCTCTCTCTCTCTCTCTCTCTCTCTCTCTCTCTCTCTCTCACACACACACACACACACACACACACAGTGATCCTGCCAGAAAGCGGGAACACGTAGTGGATTTTCATTTTTCATGTCCCTGTATTGTTTAATTATTTAAGGCCATGCCCGGTAGTTTTTTTCACGTTGGTGCAAAAAAACTCAAACAGTTTTCAACCAAATGGGTTGAAAAAAATTGAGAGCGTCTGAAGTCATACTATGCACAATTATATGTAGGCTTTAAAAGAAAATGAGTCGTTTGCCAGTAAAAAAAAATATTTTGTGCCATTTTGGCTCATTTTCATGCTAAAATATGCGATACTTTGGGTGCAAGAATCTAAAAATCCATTGTGTTCATTGCAACGGAAAAATTCAGATAGAAACGTTGATGTATTAGTGACAAAACAATGTAGCGATTTTGTGATAGAGATATTAGTTCATTTTGGAAAAATTATTTTCGAAATCACTGCAAAACTACCAGGCATGGCCTTAAGTAGATATAAATTGTTCCTCCGGGGACACAAGAGTTCAAGGGTTTAAACCGCCAGACCCGAACCGTCTCAGATGCGTTCGGCAATCTTCGGCTCGCCCGTCATGTTAATGACCTTCGCCCATCTTACCTTGAATATTGAGCTTAGAACATTTATATATACAAAAGCAAATCGAAATTTTTAAAATTAAATATCATGCTAATGTGTTTTTGACCTTCGACCATTTTACTTTGAATTTTGAGCTTAGACCATTTGTATATATAAAAAAAAGCAACTCGAAATTTTTAAAGTTAAAAAGGGTCAAGATTGCATCCAAGATGGCGGCCGAGCTTAAGATTTTCTATCCCACCCAAATAGATTCGGCTGCTCGGCCTCACCCCGAACCCAGTATAACCCCTCTATAATTTTCCAATACTTTTTTTCAACTGTTTACTTACTTAACATAAACTTATTTCTTCATTCCAAAACTTTCATATTTTAATGTTAATTTGAATATTCATTTATTAAATTTACGTGAATACAAGAATTGTTTCCTTAAGAGGGCGTGGTACATAATTCAACGATAAAACATACACATATATATAAAATAGTTTTAGCCAACGTTTCAAACAAAATAGTTTCCAGTGTTACGAACTTCTGAGGCATAATCTCTGACACCGGAACCTCGTGCATTTAACTGCGGCGAAATTCCATTTTCTAGTATTGTCATTGAGTATTTAATCCATATTGGCTTCGAAAAAAGCGTAGAAATCAAGTAAGTTTTCACCGGTTATTTATATACCACGCACTCTTAAGTGGTGGCTTCCTTTGTACGCATTACCACCCTGCACCTGATCCCGAAGAACAACATTACAGATTTTCATGGGGAAGATGCCACTCTCACCTTTCAGCCCCGATTAGCAGCCAGGGCTCACCGTAGACGCACAGCCAGAAATAATTATGGCAGGGTAGTTGGATACTACTGACAGAAGGTGATAACGCTCCTTCCAATCGCGGTGGCCGGTAGTAAAAACCGACTCACCTTGTAATAGAAACACCCACAGGTTAACTGTGGAGAACTCTTGCTGAGGGCGAGGCTATCTATCTCTACGAAACCGCTTCGTGGACGGATGATAGGCGGACGCGACGGATCGTTGGAAGACCTCCTTAAGGGCATGGGCCCGAGTTTCTTCGCATTTAACGACAATTATTTTTAAAATATAAATAGGAGCCGATATCGTAAGATCGCTTCGTAACTTTGTTATGACTGATTTAAACTGCATACTCTAATTTTGTCGAGTCAGAAGACTGCAAAATAGTTGCTAATTAGTTAATTAACGAAATTTCCTTTTAATTGGTAAATTAGCTCTTCTCATGCAGTTTGTCTCGAAAAATTACATTGCATAGTAAAACCAATTTGAAAAAAAGTTACGAAGCAATTTTACGATATCGACTCTCGTATGGATTTTAAAAAATAATTCTCTCGAAAGCCGAGAAACTCGAGCGAAAGCCCTTAAGACGGACCAGAACAGGACCCAAGGTCTCCCAAGCAGGAGTTCGTTATACCACTAACACTCAGAGTCCAGCCCGTGATCGGTTCAACACAAGGCTAAGGCTTCACACCGATCCCCTGAGTACCTGCGAAATTCCATGCATCCGAGTGCACTTAGCTAGTTATTGACTTCATTGAGTCTTATCACTGAGTGGGGAATAGTG